>JARHVA010007627.1:570000-639437 GCA_037957365.1 Torreya grandis | reverse complement strand
AATAATTGAATCATACCAATCATTGGTTTGAAAACTTTGTTACTTTATGTGCATCATACTTAACTTGAGATTAGTATTGGAAATTAATTGAATTATCCCTTAGCACCTTACCAATTTATAAGTCTTAATTTATAGATCATATTTTTCAATTATGGACATCCACTTACCTTTCCTTTCCCTAATTCACATTAGCTAAGCATCAGCTTAGTGGTAGGGTCTAGTATTATTACATGTACCTTATTTCTAAGAATATAATGCCTGAATTTATTTACTAACTTGACTAAACCACATGCCTTCTTGTCTATCATGGAATAGTTAAACTCATCATTTTTAAAGTTAGTACTCATGAGACCAATATAATGATCACATCCATCTATCTTCTGGTTAGGATAGTTGTAATTGTGTGGTCAAAAGAAAAATAATAAAGATTAAAATATTTTGAAAAATAGAGTCTTATCAAAACTAATTGCTACATTATTGCTTATTTTATGTCTTTGAAGGCCTTATTTTTATCTTCATTCCAAATTATCTTGGCTTCTTTCTTCAACATGTCATTAAATGGTCTTACAATCTCTTAAAAACCAAAAATAAACTTTCTCACAAAGTTGATCTTCCCAAAGAAAGATTTCAATTCCTTTTTAATAATAGGGGGTTCTATTTTTGATATAACATCCACTTTATCTAGTTCTATATAAATCCCCTCCTTAGTTATAACATGTCCTAAAAATTTTCCCTCAATGACACAGAAAATACTTTTCTTTGGGTTGAGAGAAATTCCATACCTCTTACATCTTTCAAATACCTATTTTAAGTGCATGATATGATCCTCCCTATTTTTTTGAAAATATAGTCAAATCATCCATGTAAATGATAATGCACTTACCTATCAACCCATGGAAATCATGGTTAATTACTCCTTGGAAATTTGCACCTACATTTATTAGTCCAAAGGGCATCTTTTTATAGGAAAAAGTGCCCCACTTAGTAGTGAATTCAATATTTAATCTATATTCCTTATTTAATATCACTTGGTTATAACCTAAAAATTCATCAAGAAAAGACATCATTATAGAACCACTATCAATTTAGATAACTTGATCAAGTTAAGGCAAAGTTTAGTTGTCTTTTTTAGAAGATATGTTCATAATTCTAAAGTCTACACACAATATGATTTGCCCATTTTTATTCTTGAGTGGTACTAATTTAGATACCCATGTAGAGTTTCTAATGGGAAACACTATCTTTGCATCTACCAACTTCTTGACCTCTTTGTATACCAAGGGTTTCAAGATAGGGTTAACTAGTATTTATTTCTACCTAAAAGTCTTATAGGGTTCTTTTAGAGGTATGGTATGAGTTATGAATCTAGGATAAAAGATATTTAATTCCTCATATGACCATGATACAACATATTTATACTTGGTCAATATGTCTTTAGCTTTTCTCAACTCTTCATCAGTGGTGGTTATACCAATATTGACTAGTTGGGGTTGAACTTGTGTTTCTAGGTTAACTACTTTATAATATTTCCCATTAACTTTGGGAACCTTGAAATTTTTAGCTAATTTATCTATATCAAATAATTTTTCTAGGGAAATCATACCCTTAGGAATTTTATCATCACTTAGTTTCATAATTCTATCACCAATATTGCCTTTATCAAGACCATTATCATTGAATTCATCAATGATGTGTGCCTCAAATACCCCTAAACTACTCATAAAGTCTAATTTTTTCCATCACTAAATAATTTCAAATGGTTAACATTATTAGGGATTGACGGGCAAGGCACTATTTCAACACTAAGGCTTTCTAGTTTAGAGTCTTGGTTGAGCATTAGATTAGCTGCAGTTGAGGCTAGTTCATTAGGAAGTTTTTTTTCTTCCTTGGGAATTAAGATAATGTTAAAATCATCAAAATATTCTATTATGTCCCAAAATATTATATTTATTAAGGTAATACAATTTGCATTGGTATCTTATCCTAACTTAATTAACTACTAATTTTGAATCACCATAAACTAGTAGTTCTTTGACTTTGTACTTGATGTAAAATTGTAAACAGAAGATTAGAGCTTCATACTCTTCCAAGTTTTTAGTGTAAGGAGACTAGAGTTTTTTATAAGTACTAAATTCTTTTCCTATAGGGTTGATCAAGACAATTCCTATACCAGAACTAGACTTACATCTAGCACTGTTAAATAAGAATTTCCATATCCTAGGAATAACATGAGTATCTTTAGAGTCACATACCTTAGAGGTTTAAAGAGTATAAAATCATAAATTAGAATTGGCCATGTTGACCCTTTCATTTACACCATTGAAATCAATGACCATATGTTTCATCTTTGTCTCTCTTTCAATTTGAATCTAATTTGGTACTCCCTTCTATGAAAGCCACATGTGTGAACAGTCAGTGGACATGTAACCATTCAAGGATTTGGTCTAGTATTTTCTCAATAGTATCCCATAATAATTAGGAATATCCAGCACTTTGATGTCTATAAATTATTTTATCCTTGGCTTAGCTATAAGCTACATGTGTAAATCTAATAATTCTCCAATTAATTTCACCTTGGATTTATTTAATTAACAACCCTATCAGATTTAATTGGAATCAAACCTATTTAATCAAAAATAAGTTTAGGCATGATGTTAGTAGATGCACCTAAGTTTAATAAATAATTATGTAAATTCTTACCAAATACCTTACTGTAAGCAATAAAGGTGGGACATCTTCTTTATTCTTGTACATATAAACATTAGCATTTAAAACCTTAGGTGACTACTAGGCATCTTAGATAGAGATTCTAGAAACAAATCCCTTTTCTAAGTTATTTGAGTCAACTCATGCAAGGTGATGTTGGCCTTACTATTCTTCATGTCCTCAACTATATTTTATACACCTCTAGTATAAGTATTAGATGAATCAATGTTAGGCTTAGAGGTACTTCCCTTTAGAGGCTTAGGATTATTATCAGCTATAAGATTAGGAGTGTTGAAGTTATTTGGTGGAGTAGATGTGGTCAATGGTTGCTTCCACTCCCTATTCCTTGAAGGATAGGTCTTCTTCAAATAATGATAAAAGTCATGGACCTCTTCAAGAGCATCCTCAGGCTCATTTTATTGTTGGAATGGGAAGTCAAATGTCTACACCATCAGGGTTATATCTACATATTTGGATTACTTGGAACATTTAGATGTACCTATAAAATTAAATCTATTAGATCTACTTTCAAATGTATTTAAATCATCTTAAAACAACTCAAAATCATCTAGAATTCAATGCAATCCAACTCACCATGATTTAAAGTATTATGAAACCTATAATTTTATATTATTATAACATCACAAATGTTAATCTCAAAGTTATTCTTAATTGATGATGACTCACTATTGCTATTTTTATTATCATTGTTACCATTTTGAAACTAGTTGTTAAAACTGTTAAACCTTTGATATGAGTAATTCCTATTGGATTTCTCCCCAATATTTCTTACTTGACTTTGCAATTGTAGTAAGTTAGTACTCAAATTTTGAACCATTTTGAGTATGGATTCATTCTCATTCTTTGGTGCCTCAAAGGTATGAACTTGATTACTATTACTAGTTGTTGGTATTCTTGTGTATGAAATCCTTTTGTAGCATTATTATTCAAGAATCCCAAATTTTGGCTAGGATGAGCATGGCTTAAGGGAAATTGGCTCAATACTAGTGTATGATTTAGGCTAGGCACATCTTGATTGGCATTAGGAATGACATTCAATGGAGGGAAATCAGGGTTGACATTGGGAATGATATATGCAAGATGACCTTGAGGCTGCATTTGATCATTGATTATTATAGCTTCAACATAAGCCAATTTTAATGTGTTTATGAATCCAATATACCTTTTAATAAACATAGAAGTCATTGGGTCCAAATCATCCTTGTATATTTCCAAAGTCAAAGCCTCATCAGGTCTGTAAGGAGATATTATCCTACCAAACATATTCTATAATTTGGCATTAAAGGCTCTAATGGTATCGCTATAATCTCTCTTAACATTTGTGAATTATTGATACAAAATGTATGGATAAATGATTTTATAAAATTGATCAATAAATATCCTATTTAAATAATTCCAACTAATGATATAGTTTTCTGGAAGGTTGAGAAACCACTCATATACAACATATTTAAAAGTAAATGGGAACAATCTACATGATACATCTTCATGAACCAAATTTAAGAACCTTAAATCAACTTTAAAATATTTAATGTGTTATTCAATTATGATAATAGTATTAAGACCAAAAGATGCCAAATATTTATCCAAATTTTGGGGTAGGTCATGTACCTGAATAGTCACATTAATAGAGATCCATCTAACCAAGCCATACCTTGATAAATATTGAACATAGGATAAATTTGAATAGGTGAAGTAGGCTAATATTTATAAACCATTTTGTAACCTTTGTCTGCTCTTACTTTCCTATGATATTCTAATGAAAGGTGAGGTAATCTTGATTTAGACATTGACCTAGTATTGACCCTCGATAGTTATATCTTGTAAACCTTGAGTCCTATCCAAAATATGAATTATAAACCTTATCTTTGAAAATATGAATGATTTTTAGCTCAATTATTTCAAATAACAATTCAATTCTTACCTATGAGTCAATTTTCATGTTCAAGATCCCTAAGTTAGGAAAAATTTGCACAAATTTATGTAAATATCTTAAAAGAACAACTATGTTTGACTAAATAATCTCAAATATATATATATATATATATATATATATATATACACACTTGATAATATCAATGATATTTACAAGTCTAAGTCTAAATAAACCTAAATTTTCAAAAACTCAATCAATCTTTGAGAAAATTTGTTGTCACTAATTCCAAAGGAGGAAAATTTATAGAGATCAATCTACCTTTGAAATAATTTAACATGAATCTTGAAAGAATGAAAATCTTCAAATAAATGAGCCTAAAGATTGGTATCAAACCACATGCATCAATGCTATTTACACATATATTCTAGAATAAACATAAATATGTAAATAATTCATCAATATTTGAACAAAATTCACTAAAATTAGAAAAGATACCACAAATTTACAAATATATAACTAAGGCCCTCCTTCTATCACCAACGAAAGACTTTATCCTATTAATGCATGTAAGTGTATCATAGGTGGTTTTGAGTGTTTAAGAAACACTACTCATTTTTGAATTTAGATAATCCAATGCATGAGTTTCATGTTGTGATATTCATTTTATCTTTGGTGGAATAATGATATAAAAATTGACTTATTTCACAATACTTATAATGTTTGGTTGTTGGGAGAAACCATGGCTTACTAGTTAACCTTTTAAAATGAGAATGATCTAAGTAAAATGAAGTAAATTATTCTCAAAGATCTAAATCTAGGTCTAAGCTAAGGTGAATATTCACAATGAAGCTAATCTAAAGTGAATGGATCAAATAAAAAGTAAAAGGAAAGGTAGGACAAAGAAGAGACATATTCATGTTGCTGATATTTAACATAGATATTATGACAAAGTTCAAATACCATCCAAATATACAATTAAAACCAATGTATAACATGAACATCATAAGGTCAAATCCTAATACACATTAGGAAAGCATGTAAGGAAATGAAAGAATGTAGATAAAGACTTGGTTAACTTTAAATATTTACCCCACAAGTAAACAACATAAGCACATTTTCATGAAAGACTTGGTTAACTTTAAATATTTACCCCACAAGTAAACAACATAAGCACATTTTCATGAAATGCAAAGATAATGAAATAAACTTAAGAGCCTTCATCTAACCTATCATTAACATAAGTTAACATCTTTATATTTGAAAAATTACACATCAAGAATCAATAAGAACCATTCAAATATAAATTGTAAACCAAATAATTGAGAGAGAATCCATGATATAATTCACATAAACAAATGAGATAGAATTTTCAGAATTCCATGTTTACATTAAATTGCTCTAAAATTAGCCTAAGTTCTTACTCCAAAACTCCCTCCTTTTGTAAAGGATAATACCTCATTTTACAAACAATTCATGAGGTATGTTAGTTAGTCATCTCAAGTATTAAGGGTAGTTATCCTTTTATAATCTATGTAGAACCTTTTAAAAAATCCAAATGACTAACCTATAGGCAATTTACTTTACAAGTTACACATGCCTTTTCAAAGGAGATTATTCTCTTTTCAAAATATTACACATTTTAAGTTACAAAAATAATATTCCTAAATCAACTAGCTTGACCTTAAGATCCCTTTGATGGTGAAGTTCCGTATTGCTATTGTTTCAATATCTTCATTTCCTTGGCATGTTGTTCATCTATTAACTTCAAATTGAAAACTAGATCCATGAAGAGTCCATCCTCTTAATCAACTAAGTCCCTAAAGTATTTGTCATATTTTTACATATATTATTTAACACTCCTTGCATTTCCAATCCTTTCTTCATCATTATGATCATGTCCAAAATCCTTATATTATTATCTCCTATCCTTCCCTAGATCTGATTCTTCACTTCATAACTTGATTATCTCTCAACTTGAACTCTTCATCAGTAATTAGACCTATGGGATTGAGTGTGGTGGGATATGTGATTATGCTCCCAAGTATTTTCTCCATCCTTCTTATCAATTCTTTTCCATCTTCATGAAGGTCCTTCTTATCAATTATTTTTCTCAGAACCTTAACCTTATCCATTAAAAATACGATGACCATATTTAGGTGATCCAATATAATTGTTTTAAATTTAGGAATTTGATCTTTTATTAGGATATTGATCAAATCCTATATTTTGCTTCTTGAGTTCTTCCATTGGTTGACTAAGCTCTTGGTTACTACATCCTATTGGATTAACACATTCTACATGGACATTATTAACTTTAAAGAATCAAACATGTCATACAAATATGCTTCAAACATATTTATCATGGCCCCTAGAATTGATAAAATAACCTATTTATATAAAATTTCCTTCTATTATTGCATGCCTTTGAGGGAAACTTATAATTATTCTAATTGTGCTTGGGCTAATTCAAGTACATTCTCCTCAAATATCTATTTTTATCCAAGCCTCTATCCTCCCATTAGAGTTAAATTGGTCAATTATTCTAATTTTTAGAAAGTGATCTCCTCTCCACCAACCATGACCTTTTTATTAGTTACTCTTTGTAATCTAGTTATCTTGGTGCCAAATTTGACACCAACTAATGATTGAGTCACTCATGGTGTAGGGATATCCATTTGTATTCCACTTGTATCTCTTGAGGAAGCCAATTTAATTTCATCCTCATTTTATATAAATACAATCCATGGCTTGATCTCTTCATGAATAGGGATATTAATGGCTTGCATCATAGCCAGAGGATGGTGCATAGTGGGGGCTCTCTATAATTTAGGTCCATAAATGAATCACTCTAGAATGGTTTGTCCATAAATAAAATTTTCTTTAATAAAGAGGTTGAATTCACCCAAATGAGGAGTGAAATTCACCTTGGGCTTCATGGCCTTTACTATAAAAATGGTCAACTCAACTTTTCTCTTAGGGCTATCCACAAGAACTAAATCCAATACTTCCTTTCCCTTTCTTCTATTGTTTCCTTAATTTATTCCTAATCTAAATCATAAGATAGTGATAACATCTTTAAAGCATAATAAACTATATCAATAAGGTCTAATTCTACCATATGAATCTCTTTTATTGTTGATCCTTGTTCCTCTACTTGGGTTGAAGAAGATGCAATCTCATTAGGCCTTATTTCCTTTGGTCTTCCTTACTCAATCTATGTTTTAGGTTTAGGTTATGCTAGGAGTTGGGTTGATGGAGGTCTAGTAGGTGCACTACTTATAAATTGGTACTACCTTATCCCAAGTTATCATCTATCATCTCCTTTTTGGTTCCTTTCTAGTCTAGGCTCAGGCTTAAGGTTTTGCTCCCTCAACCTCCTCGTGACCTTAGAATAAATAAATGCCTTGGTATAGATGGGATCATAATCACAAGGTTGATGATCATAGGTAAAAATTAAAATTTTTTTAACCCTTAAATTCTCTTTGAACCTCCCATAAGGGTCCCACTATTTCAATTCATCTATTTATAGATTGAAAGAAGTTCTATGTTTGGAATTTGCCTCAATGTTGTCCCATTTCTTGAATATGGCTTTACCAATAATGATGGGAAATTTGTGGAGGAGCCCTTTTCTATTTCTCTCACAAATACCATCTATACCATGAAATAATTGGTATGCTATCTCCTACTCTGCTAGTCTATCTAGCACATGAATGGGTAGCTTAAGAAGAGTGCACTGGGTTCCTTCAATTTTGATCACTATAAAATCTAGATATATCTAGATATCTCCTATAGATTGAACATATTTCCTGATGAGTGGGCTAACTCTTTCCATAGGATGACCAGTGATGGCTTCATTAAGAGATGGATAAACACAATAACATATGAATTATATGTGATTCCTATACTTGAATATATGAAGCTTAGAATAGTACTATGAAATAGTTTGTATTCCATTGAGTGACCATTCCCTTTGATTTAGGATCTTGGTAGTGGCACAAAAATAATAAAATACATATGGCATAATGTGTAAATGGGTTCTCTTCTTTTACTTGGTTGTAGAAATATATCTACATAAATGGTGGTTGCATTCCCACTTAATATATTTAGCATATTCATAATCGTCCTAATTTTAGGCTTGAATTGGCTAACTTAGATGTTCTTGTTGAAGTCTAAAAAGACATGGTTCCTAGAATATAGCCACAAGGCTAGAATGTCTTTCAAATTTTTCTTTTGGGCTCGAGAATTAATAAAAGTCAGGTTAACTTGGGGTTTGGTCAATTTATAATAATTTTCAAATGATATATCACAAATATAGGCTATATTTATCTAAGTATGTTCATTTATTAACCAACCCTTATCTAATTTTCCATATTTAAAAATTGGAGCAAGGATATCTATATAATGAAGTACCCTAGGTTTTGATGTTGCATAATGTAGGCCTATCATTTGGATTAAAAATATGTTGTAGTAAATCCTCTTTCTATACATGATCTTTTCCTCTTCTTAGGTGATGGTGGGTTGGTCTTCGATGGTCTAGAAAAGCTTAGACCAATTGTTGCCTCTTGTATTGAGATCAGTGGCATAAAATTTTGTATCTTTAAAAATCCTACCCTTGACATCCATGGTCAGATAGAGCTCCATATATTATTTTCAAACACCTTTCTTGGTTTCCATGGTTGTGAGTTGATCAAATAACTTACTAATGTACTATAAATTTATTCTAGATTTAATTATCCTTGCACAGGAAATAATTCAATGTTCTTTGACTAGATTATGTTGAACATAAGGTCAAATTAAGGCTTCCATATTTGCAAGGACATTCATAAATGTTTTCATAGTGATTGAATGGTGGAAACTAGTTCAAAAAATGAGTTTCATGCCTTAGATTTTCATTTAGATATCATATTATGCCTTTACCTTTTCAGGTCCATGAGATCTCTTAGTCTAACTTGGTGCTTACATAGATCCATCATGTCACATAACTCATTGATATTTAAAAAGTGACCATTTTTAATTTAAGCCATGTGTCAAAGTTTCATTGGGTCTCAACTTGTTGAAAATCATACCTCACCTTGCACTGTTGATTTAGATCTAAAAGGTAGAGCACTATTGGTCAATTTTATGCCTAATGTTTGAGATTATGCAATGTGTCACTTCTGTAGGCCTTTTCTATGCTTCTAGCTATCATTTTATATATGGGAAAATGTCTTTGCACCATGTGTAGCTTCTCATTTATCCTTGGGATCTTTTAAAATTCAAATTTCAATATGTACCATTGAATCATGGTTACACATATCTACATGTGTTGTTGATCTAGATCTTCTAGGTTTTATCCTTTGCTCTAGGAGTCATTGATTTTCTATCTCAATCTCCATAATGGTGAAACTTTTCACCCTCCCACTCTTCTTAGGGATTTATTGAAGCTTTGACTTAATTCTCAATGTTGATTATAATGTGTACACTTATCTATGTACCATTGATCTTTATGATAATGCTCAGATTTAATTATCTATTATGGGCATGACACTTCGCATCCCCATGCTTACCTGCTAGGTTTTGATTTTTCAACCTTCACTTCACACCATCATATCATCTTTAATTGATCAAACATGCTTTAACAAATCTCAATTTGAGGGGGGATTTAATGCTATTGGATGTTCATTGTTATCTTGCCAAAATTATGGCACTTGTCACCTTCTCGATTGTCTTGGGTATCTTTTAAAAATTTGACTTAACACATAATGTTAGATCTTTTTTTCCCAAGAAAATGTGTACTATTTATCTTTTGAATAATAAAATAAAGAAATTAAATCTTGGGAGATATAGGGAACTTAGGCTAAATTTTGAGATTATGGTTTTATTTGTGTTGATAAACACAATAAAACCTTAGGATCAAATTTTAAGCCAAGTATTAAAACTTAATAAAGGGGGTCTAACACTTAGTTAGTCCATGAAAATAATAAATAATTAAGAGGTCTTGAGATGTAAATAAATTAACATGAATTAGGTTTATAATAAGGTTTTATTCATGTTAATAAATATGATTAGAACCTTAGGATTAAATTTTAAGGTAACTTTTTAAAACAAATATAAAGTGTTTCCACATAATTTTCAAATAAATTGAGTCCTCATAAATTTTAATTCAAATTAAAAGGTCTTAGGTTAAAATAAATAAGGTATAAAACTCTAGGTTTTAACATTGTTTACTCATGAATTCAATCAAACTATTAAATAATTAAAGATTTAAAAAGGGTCAAATTATCATTTGAAGCATGAAACCCTAAACATCATTCTTAAACTTGAGACTCCATTAACATTAAATCTTAAAAAAACATGAATAAATCATTAGTAAAATTAGGAAAAATAATACAAGAATCAAATGGATACATGTTATTCAAGATATCATGAAAACTAGGTGTGGGTGATCTTCAAATAAAGAGCTTAGATTAAGTGGCAATTTAATTCAAAGCACAAATTTACAATATTTTAAAACAAGGGTTCCCATTTTATAAATGTGGTTTTGTTGACCTCAATAAATCTAGAGTACTATTAGTGGCCCAAAAGTGCTCTAATAGTCATAAGATCTATTTTGCAACTAGTGATAGTAGTTAGTGGGGCCATACCCCCAATAGGAGGAGGCCAAATTTAAAACACACATTTTAGAGAGTGTGTATGTAATATAAGTTTTATATGCATGGGTTATGATTTTTTATGATCCTCATATCTTCTATGGGATGAACTTGATTTTACCTAACTATTATAAGGTTAAAAACACTATAGATCAAGTTCACATGTGGATTTATGTAGTGAGTAAATGGGATCACTTCACCTAAAACTAAAGTAACTCATTTTTCCACCACTTTGATGGACTAGCCACATGATTAGTATGTAAAATTTAACCCTTCCCATACCATTCTAGACTAAAATTTCTTGAAGGATGCATTATTGAAAGAATTTAAAATCCCATAATTTAAGTAACAACACATTATTGTGTTCAAATAAATCGAGTAGGAACTATGAAAAAGATTTTTCACATATGATTACAAGTTTGGAACACTAGTATCTAATCTCTCATATGTGTTTCACACTGTGTAACACACTCAATGTTTTTTGGGGACTTAACTTCCTTGATTTAGGACGCCCTCTATAATAGAACATTTTTCAGACCTAGAGATGCATTAAAGGCTGCACTTAGATCCAAGGCTATCAAAATTGAGGAAACATGAGTCATATTGAAAATAAAAGTGTAGGTCACAATGATGGAGGTTTTTTGTAGTAGCTTTTGGCCAACCAAGCACATAATACACACCTTAGTTTGTGGTTCGTCAACTATAAAGTGGATGGGCATAACTAGAATAATTGTTCTAGGTGTAATGTGCATGCCTTAAAAATATCTTATGAAGTCTACCATGATGACCATAACACATGATATATCCGTCTTATATATAACATGAAAAATACCAAGGTTTATGTATATTGTAATATCTATGATGGCTTCACCAAATATACTAGTGATTATTAGGTAGTAGATGAATTTCATAAGGCATAAGAGTTAAGTACATAACATGTTGTTTTAGGACCCTCAAGATATGGACCAAAGAACCTTAGATATGTCTACCATGGGTAGAAACATGGAAATAGAGGTCATTTTGGAGGATGTGATATGGGTATATTTCCATAATGCTTATGTCACAAGTGTGGTTTATTAGACCACTTTCATTGTGATTTCCCCTATTATCCCGCTAGTGAATATTTTCATGACACACACAAGGCTGAAGACTAACTAGACATGTATGCAAATATCACATTAAAGGGGAAGGCTAATAAATGTGCTAGGATTATCTAATGCATTCACAAGTCACATGTTAATAAAAAAAATTGGAAGAGCTAAGGTCCAGGCATTGATGGGTAATGGCACAACTACATAGATAACAACTCCCAAAAAATATCCTAGGATAATATGTGAGCCTATGGATGAGGGGTCAAATTATCACACCTAGATCCCATCTTTGTGAACTCTAGGGATGGCTCATGGTATATATAAATACTAAACAATTAATTTTAAGTAATGTATACCCTATGTAAGAGTAAATTTGGCTCACTTGGGAGCTAGAGGAGAAAGATTAACAAGAAATATGGGCCCATAACAATTATGTTGGAAAAATTTATAACTTTATATCTATTATATGGTGTAAAAGTATTATTCCCATGTTAAATAATTTCTTTGTAAAATGTGAAAAAAATTAGTCAATGAATGTATTTATTCCAAACCTAGTAGAAAGGTGTGAGACAAAGACTGCCCAAAGCATAAGCTATGATCGATATTTACTTATGATTGTTGAGATCAATATATGGTAATTTTATGACATATTGATGGACAATAGTGTTAAATTAAATGTCCCTATAAGAGATACATGGTCAAATATCATAAGTCTCACATTACATCCCTCACCTCACTTCTTATTCATGGCATTAAGATCATAGCATAACCCATAAGGGTCTTACATGATGCTAAGATAGATATTATGGATTTCATATTAAAAATTTAGTTGAAGTTTATATATATTGTCAAGGAAGAGAGACACCCCATGTTATTGGGAAGGCCATGTTATTATGATAACAATGTGAACCTACACTTTAAACAAAGTTATATGATATTTGATAATAGAATCACATGCATGGCGATCCCATTAATTAAATACCAAGGTATTACATTTTTTGAGCACATAGAGAACATGAATGTGTTTAACACCATATAAAATATCACCATGTAGGGAAAGGAGAGTGCAAGGCCAATATGAGAGGACACCCTAATATTGGAGGATGCATAAGCTAATTCAAAAACCACAAAAATTTATAATGACTAATGAGTGCAAGAGACATATAATGCCTTTATAATAAGGTGTGGCATGATGCACTTTAACCCCTTGTTTAAACCCTAACATGAGTTCATACGTGCTAATGGAACACCATCATGTAAAAGGGCCAACTAGAGATTTGAAATGATATGGTCATGATCCTAATCCAAAAACATGAACATAGGTTCACATACAAATGTTAGTCCTTATAATGAAAATAAATTTTGTAAACTACATGATAAACAAGGACAATATCCCAAGGTATTATTTTTTCCATTGGTAAATAGTACATGCTTTGGATGAGGAACTCTATGGAGTACTAGGGTGGGAAAACCTTCAACTACCAATAAGGTTTGGGTGTCACATGCACTATCACTTATAAAGGAGGGAGGTTACACTGGATTACCAAGAAAACCCCTCCTTTATTGGCCAAAAAATCATCTTCCATATTTCTAAAATATAATTACAATAATCATTATATGGTACTTTTGGTCTATCGATCATAGACTAGCAGTGTTGAGATACCATGGGGGTGTTTCATCAATTATCAACTGAGAAGGAGTGTGTAATAAGGTATTTTAAACCATGTTTTAATAATCCTAATTAATCCATTTTTTATTATTTTATTTTATTAGGATAGAGTATATGTGTTCACCTCTTAATATGGTAATAAGATGTGCTCACCTCTTAATATCTAGTTGGGTAAGTTGAGTGGAAGATTATTTTTTAAGTCATAACCTTAAAATGGCTAAGTATATTTGGTGAGGTTTGGAGTGATTTAAATTGTAAAATATTTTTTGTTCCACACAAACATATGAAACGGAGTATAGAGGGCACATAGGGAACAAAACATCATGCTAGAGGACAAGGCACATAATTTAGTGTGAGGTAGAGATGATGCTTGAGAAAAATGAAAGAAGGCAATCAAGGAATGGATAAGGAAAAGTGGTGCCCAAAATAAGAGATAAGTATAAAAATGCACATGAAAAATTTTGAGGGATAAGAATAGCATGTGAAAGGTGTTTTGTATGTAAAACAATTTAAAGGTACACAATAAAGTGATATGTACCAAGCCTAAGGATAGAAAAGGAAAAATGGCCTATCAGCTTATTGGTACCTAGTTGTACACCTTATATGTTCATCCTTGCACACTTGGAGAAAATGGGAAATAAATATGAAAAATATGCTAGTATGTCATTATATTTAGGGAAGGGTTTGGCATCAAGACTAGACCAAATGCATAAAATAACTAAAAGGCACCTACAAAGGGTATGGTTAGCTCCATACTACTTATGGATCTACCTAAACCAAGGTGAGAGGACCTATGGGGTAGCTTTCTCACATGGAAAGATTCTACAATTTAACCTCCATGGGATTTTTAGCACAAAAAAGGCATAGATATGACCAGGGCATGACCAAACTCATTCACTCCACCCATGAAGGGTTCTCACATAGAAAAATTCACTATTTCATATATAAGATACACAAGATATATTTGAAAGTTATTACAACCTTCATTCTAAAAAAAATTTAACAACAAAGGGGCTATATAAAAGACTACAATACTAGGATTTAAAGAACAAAATACAGACACATGTTAAGTATGAAAGATTTTATGCATCTTCAAGCAAATGAAAATTATGATATGAAAAAAAGATTTTATAATTTACAAGGTAGGATATGGTATGACAATTTTTTAATTATAAAGTGGAAGGGTGTGGTGATGTGCTAGAATTTTTTCAAACAATAGGTTATCTTGAAATATTCATGACATTACTCTTAGAAAAAATATAGAGAAAACTCAAATACAAGATGAAGCAAATGCCAAATGATCCTTGAAATATTAGAACATACATAGAAACCAAACTTTCAAATGTTTTTCCCTATCAAATCCATAAACCTAGGGTTCCCTAACAAGTTATTTAGCAACATACTTCTAAGTTAAGCTATAAAAAGGGTTTATAACCTAGATACACGATCAAAATGACAACTAGTAAAGAATATAAACCCAAACATCTAATCAGAATAACTTGTAAAACATATTACTTCACTTCATCAATAGGAAATAGTAAATAACCACAAGCATTTTCATTAACTTGAAAAGAAACCTTACATACATCAATTTTTCAAAAAACTACCAAAGGGACAAGTATGGTGGATTTGCTCCATGTTAGATAGGGGAGACAAATAGATATTATCTTAGAACTTAATAATGGATATATAGATATAACTACCTTAGAAAAAGAGGAAAAATACACACATAACCATGATCCCAAAACTTGGTAGAGCCTGGAATTGGAGAGAAACAATGACCAACCAAAACCAACACAATGACCAACACAATGGCCAACCAACCTCTCAAATAAAAGGTAAGCCTTTTATTTATACATTTTAAAATATAGGACTATGGGTCACAACTTACAACATTGAAAATTAAATCTTTAGGTCTTGCCAAGATGTTTCTAACTATAATATTCCCTTTTTCACACCTGAGATCCTCATCCATTTACAAGAAAAGAATCATTACTCTAACTGACTTTGCAAATAATAATGAATATATGCAACAAACTCTTTGATCTCTTGATTTTAAATTCTTTCATATGAGATATAAAGAGAATATTCATGGTGGAGGGCAAAAAAACCATTTGTATTTATATAGAGCTACCTGAAGATGCCCTAGACCACTTACTTGCACAGTTGGAACCTCTTGGATAGTTGTCCTTCCCTTTATACATGCCATGGAACAACCTACTCTTATAATTATTTTCCTTGGAATATTATAGATCCATATTTTTTGAATGATCTTATTTGGGTGGGCGACCTTGGATTTTTAAACCTATAATTTCCTTCTATGGAGGAGCTTGGACAAGCACAATAATATAAAATGCAAAAGACTTAGGTTATTTTTAAATTTTACTACTTGGGCTTCAAATTTCATTTTCACATTTTTAATTTTAGGGCTTCCCTCATTTTTCTAATACAAAAATCCACTATTTTAACCTCAGGGTTACCATGCCTCATTTGAAAATTTTCCAAGTTAACCTAGTGTCAGTGGTGGAAGCTCAACCAATTTATTTACATAGGGTCCTTAAATGTGTCATGGATTTTTATGTGGAATTTCCATGTCACTCATTTCATTGAATTGAAATGTGGATCCTTATCATGGTCAACACAAGCATGCCACTTGGACAATCCATGTGATTTCTTGTATCTTACATAGTCAATCTCTATTGGGATAACACCATTCTACCATATGGTCACTCCTTATTCAACTTGAGTCCTTTGACAAGTTAGTTCTCACTCACATCATTGATCTTGAAGCTTGATGGGATGTAGACCATGATCCAAATCTGAAGTATTAAATGCCATTAAATTCCTAATACTCTATCTAACATGGTTATGATGTGTGTCATCGTCACAATCACTTTAGGCTTAGTCTAAAATCTTAACTTAATATGTCCCATCGATCAAAAGATGTATGCCTAAATGTGTACCATTAATCAATAGGAACATGCCTGAGCTTTATTATGCATTTTAAGCTTAACATTTTGAATTTAAACTCGCACCATTCAATCTTGATTATTGAAGTAAAAGTGTGCCATCGATTGTAATCCATTGAGTTAAATGATATTGGTGCCTCCAAGATGAAATGGAAGATTATTTAATCTATAATAGAACCTTGAAACATGGATGCTTCCATTCAATGGTTCCTTCTCATGGATAGGAGCATTTGTATGATTGTGCCTTATGTATGATGTAGCTTGGCTTCCTAGCTCCATTGATCCCTTGAACCTAGGATCAAACATAGACCATTGATATCTATCTATCTCATCTTTGACATATATGTGACCATTAATGATGTCTGCATGACCATCAAAATTTAAATTTGGTGGGTTTTGACTTGGGCTTAACTTTGACATCCTCACGATTATCAATAACATTCACATGACCATTAATGACATCCATGAGATCGTCAAAATTTAAACCCCTATGGTATTTAACTTGAGATTAATTTTGACATCCTCATGACCATCAATAACATTCACATGACTATCAATGAAATCCATGAGATCATTAAAATTTAAACAATTCAAGCAAATTTCTTTAGATTTTTTGGTCTTTAGCATTTTTATCTCAGGCTTTTTGTCAGGGTAATTGTTTTAGACATTTTATTCAAAAAACTTCCCCAAACCATCAAAATGTACTCAAAATTTCTTCCCATAACATTTTATCTAAAGCATTTTAACACCTTCATCCATTTTTCCATGGATAAAATGTTTGATGAAATTCCTTTGAGCCTTTTGTACAAACATTTATCTTGAAATAAATTATACTTTATAGTTTTCCTAAAATAACTGAACCTTGCATTTATTTCAAGATTTTTGTGCAGGAAAATGCTCGAAGGAATTAACCCTTCAAACATTATTCTACAAACACTTTGGCCAAAAAAATAGACCATCAAGATTTTTATGTGAATAATTTTCTCGAATGACTTCAAGAGATTTATACATAATAAGTAAAGACCAAATAACACATAGCTGATTTGACATGAAACTTGGCCTTTCATGAACACTTGAAAATGGGACTTGGACTAAAGACTTAGGCATTTATACTTGACAAGGGCCCAATTTATTCAATATAATTTTAGGCACTAATATTGGCTCTCCCCTGGGGATGCACACCCCCTATGGGTGTACAAATAATCACAAAACATAAGACCAAGTGCCAATCCAATGAGACACAGAGTCAAGACTTATTAATTTCAGTAGACACCCATGAAGACTCAACAAAAAATGGAATTCTTAACAAAAATATGTTATAAGGATCTGAAAATAAATAAATGACAAAAATAATAGAAAAGAACTATATAAACAAGACCCAAAGTAGAGAGGTACCAAAGCAACAAAAGGATAAAACAAAAAAACACAATATAATACATACATAATCATGAGCTCAGTTGAGGAAATGTTTTAGATATTCACCATTAACTGGTAGCTCTAAAATTCTATGATCCCTTAATCTTTTGAACTTTTCTATCATCTTAGTGGCCAAGATGAAGTAAAACTATCTCTGCACATGCCTAAAGGTACTACTTCTAGGTTGCAATGGGATGAAAAGTTGAAATAGATCCTCTTTACATTATCTCAAATCTAGAGAAGACCAAGCTAAAATATTTTGGTACTACTTTAGTAGTTGTAAATAAACTTATTTCTTAACTACAATTAGGTAAGTACCAAGTTGGAGTAATTTAGGATCAGTAATGTCATTCGTACACTCAAAGTATTGCTTGAAAGAAGTTTGAAATTTTTCATCTTTAGGGGCATAAAAGACAAACACATCTTAATCAAATGATGTCTTCTAAATAACATCTTCATTATCAAACCTAGTATCAAGAATAACTAGTTGATTAATAATGTCTATATTCCCAATGAAGCTACCCAATGCTACATCAATGTATAACACTTATTTCATAGAACACTCTAGATATTTGATTACATCATTATTGGGTAACTCATTTACATGTGTTATATTATCATCAGAAATAAATTCATACATAAGGACCTTCTTAACCACACTCTAAAATTGATTAGTAGTATTAGCATTCATCATTTTCATGTAGGCATATAACTTACATGGGGAGTTTTTATAATTGAACATAAAAATATTATCATCATTAGACAAAAACTCAAGATTATCATATCTTCATTACTTGGTTCAATAGTATCACATGAAGGATTTGAAAAGAAGCACTTATCACATCAATCAATGTCAAAATCACAATTCACAACATTTACCTTAGTGTGCAATAAATTAGGAACGTCTCTTCTAACATTCCTTTTCTAATTTATAACATCACATGTATGCCTATTGGGTATCCCCTTCTCAGATCTAGCTATCTTGTAGGACATCTCTTTGATAGTGGAGGCCAAAGTCCTAACAGTATCTTCAAGCTTGATTGTCTTGAACTATGTTTTTTCCAACTTTACTTTAGCCTACTTGTTCATGGGCTTACCCATAGACTTTATGTTACTTTCAATTTTGATGGACATATTGAATTCCAACCATAGGTTAGTGGGAGCCTTGTCCCTCAAGTAGTATGTAACCTTCTTATCAAAGGCATCATAATACTTTATCAAGCACACTGTATCACTAGGCCTGATATTTTTGCGTAGGTACATCATAGTCTTATTAAACCATGTATTGAAGTCCTAAAAATACTCATTTGGGTTATTAGTAATGTTTTCAAATTAAGACAAAATGAACCTCGGATCAACTCTATCACCATATTGAACTAAAAATATTCCTCATTTCTTCCCACGAATCAATGCATCCTCTAAGAAGAGAATTGAACCATTCACGAGCATCTTCCTCTAACATGTATACAAATATATTAATTCACACATCCTCATACTTAACCTCATAATCCTCAATAATATTATGAAAATCCCTTAGGTGTTGATCACCACTCACTACATTGTTCCCCTAAAACTTTGGAAGAAATTTCCTTACTTCATTTGGGACTTTATTAGGATAACCTTCCATGTCATCAAAATTAATAGGATTGAATTTAGGAAATATAAATTTAGGATATTCATTTTCACCTTGATTCCTATGTCACATGATTATTTCAATGGTAGTTCCAAAAACAAATGGCAAAGGGATGTGGGGGTGAATGAGGTGGACTTGTAGGATCAAACTTATGAGGGGATTTAACTGGTTGAGAAGGATCTAGATAATAAATTAGAATGTATGCTTCTAAATAATAAAAATAACTATGACAATATTCATCAATAGGAAGTTCAACAAACAAAAGTTTATAATTATCAAAATTTTGAAAACCCATACAATCTCTAACAACTACACTTAGTTCTCCAATAAGCCTCTAAACTTGTCTCCTTTTTCTTTGATGAACACTTAGGGACAAAAAAAGTTTATTAAATGAGTCAAATTTTAAGGATGACCTTGGTACTTTCAAATTTGTAAGCAAAATAAATCTCAAAGCTGAAGATATTAAAGATGGGCACTGATCTTTCATTGAAACTGGATGATTTTTTGGAGTTACCACTGGAAGCAAACTTCTATAATATAACCATTTAAAAAATTGTAGTGATACATAATGAAACCATATCTTATTGAAATTAGTTATGATGTATGAAATAAAATTTAATTAAACTTTAAGATTCATGTTGAAATAGTGAAAATCACCTCAAAACATGACAAATTTTCATCTCTTTACAATAAATTCAACAAAATTTAGTTATCAGATCTCTCAATTCCAAGGACATCCTTAGTGAAGTGAAATGGATTTTATGTCCAAGATATAAAAAGCAATCTCAAATAACCCCAACTTTAAAACACATGAAATAATATGAACAAGCTTGTCTAAAAACATAGCTGAGATTACTTACATCAAATATAAGCAAATAACCTTCTTCAAACCTAAACTTATAATCAGCTCTAGTTCTCTGCAAGAGTCCCCAGTAACACTAGTGACTTGGACTTTAATTCAATCCCTAGAAATGTTTCTAGATGAGTCTTGGTTCCCAGTTGTACACCTCATATGCTCATCCTTGCACACTTGGAGAAAATGTCAAACAAAGTTGAAAAAACTTGCTAATATGTCATTATAGCCAAGGAAGGGTTTGGCATCAAGATTAGATCAAATGCATAAAATGACTGAGAGGCACCTACAAAGGGTATGGTAAGCTCCCTGATACTTTTATCTCTACTTGAACCAAGGTGAGAGAACCTATGGGGTAGCTTGTTCACATGGAGAGATTCTACAATTCAACTTCTATGGGGATTTTTAGCACAAAGAAGGCATAAAGATGACCTGGGGACAATGAAACTCATTCAATCCACCTAGGAAGGGTTGTTACATATAATGAACAAATTCATTATGTCATATACAAGTTACTAAAGATATATTTGAAAGTTATTTCAACCTTCATTATAAATAATTTTCAACAACAAAGGAGCTAAATAAAAGACTACAATGCTAGGATTTAAAACACAAAATATAGACACATGTTAAGTATGCAATATTTTATGCATCTACATGTAAATTACACTTATGATATGAAACAAGGATTATATCATTTTTAGGGTAGGATAGTGTAGGACAATTTATTAATTATTAAGAGGAAGGGTGTGGTGGTGTGCTAGAAATTTTTCAAATAGTAGGGTATCTTGTAATATTCGTGACATTAATCTTAGCAAAGATGTAAGGAAAACTCAAATACAAGATGAAGGAAATGCCAAATTATCCCTTAAATATTAGAACATATAATGAAAACAAGCTTTCAGATATTTTCCCTATTAGTTCCATAAACCTAGGGTGACCTAACAAGTTAATCACAAACATACTTCCAAGTTAAGTTATATAAAGGGATTTATAACCTAGATTCATGCTCAAAATAACAACCAATAATAAACACAAACCCAAATATCCAATCAAAAAAACTTGTAAAACATATTAATTCACTTCATCAATAGGAAATAGCAAAGAATCATAGTCATTTTCATTAACTTGATGATATGTTTGGTTTAGTTCTATATAAATAAACATGGATAGACCAAAGATGAACATAGGGAATTTTTAAATACTATTATTTCACTCTGTAAATTCATTTAAACACACTTTCAAATATATAGGATAAATTTTCCTATAATAAGGGATTCTAGATCCCTAAAAAATCTATCTTAAAAAACCTCCAAAATTACTATAATAGTTCATAGGTATTATATTGTTGTTACCAAAAATATATATAATAAACCAATATAATATCTATTATCATAATATTGTTATATAAAAATATTTTTATATATAGACAAACTAACTAACTATATTTACCTCTTGGTAAATATCAACCTGTAAATATTAAACCTTACACAACATTAAAACTAAATCCCAACATTCCCCCCCCCCCCCCCATGGTTTTTACATGGTACAATATATCTCTTTTTATTATTGTAGCATGCCACCTCCATGTGCTCATGATATTCTTTGCATACATGTGCCATTGCATATCTCTTATTTCACACTCATATGTAATTGGTTTTCTAGGTTCACCAATAACCTTCCAAAATAGTGTTCATAGGTTCACTAATAACCTTAGAAAATAGTTTTCTAAGGTTCAACACTAACTTAACAACATGGTTTTCTTAGGTTCACCACAAACCTTATAAAATGGTTTTCTCAAGTTCACAACTAACCTTACAAGATGGTTTTCATATATTTACCACTATCTTTTTATTATGATTTCTATAATGTTTTTTATATCAACATTCTCCAAGTAAATATACAAAAAGGATTTCATGGGAATATCATTCACAAGTGAACAGGTACAACTATTCTTATTTTTCACACATGCTTAAAAATAAATGTAACTACCACACCATATTGAAAAACTAAAATACACACAACTAAAAATAACACACTACATAAAATATCACCACATCATTGGTGATTGATGACAGATTGTTAAAATACCTCCATCCTTCATGTATCCTCCATCTTCCAATATTTGAACCTCTTTACTTAGCTGATATGTCAATGTAGCTTAGGTGCATGAATTTTTTGAGGGAAATACCCACCATAATGTGGACATTATGTACTATAAAAAATTCATTTGTGACTCTAAGTCTAAATAACTTTGACTTTTCTGACATATTAAATCTACATGACTATTTAATCTTTAATGACTCTAAATCTATTTGACCATAACATACAAATATTGACATGGATCAAAATAAAGATACAAATTTTTATACTCTTTAAGTATAAAAAGACTATTTTAATGACTTATTAAAATAAAACTGGACATAATGTATAGTCTAATCATAAATAAACCTTAACTTGACTATAATATTTTAATTAATTGTGACCTAATATTGAACAAATTATAACTTATTATATTACTTTTATATATAAAAGACACATAGACTAATCCAAACTTTATCTAATTTTTTTACATATACCTATGACTCAAAAATGAATAAATATAACAAAAGACTCTTTCTAATCTACATACATGCTTTGCTAAGGAATGTTGAGGGTCATACACTACTATCAAAGGAGATATGATAAATACTGGTTTTGCTGAAGTTGATGATTGAGTTTTTGGAAGATAACTTTCAAAAATTGAAGTAATAGTTGTATGCATTCAAAATGATGCCATAATACATGGCAAAATCAATGTAAATAACCAGTCCTCTTTTATTCATCAATACATCATCTAAATAAAGATGGTGTTTGATCTAGATTTATTGATGCATAGATTCTAAATGAATACAAATCTAAAAAATCTTGAGTGATATTATTATCTCTACATGATTTGGAGTGAACTAAATATCTAGAGGGAGAGGGTCTTATATAGTTGGCTTTCCCTCAATTTATCATCCCATTCCCCTTGGTTGATGATTCATCTTAGGCATGTTCCTTGAGTTGGGTTTAGTAGGGGCATCAAAAGTCTATTGCTCGTGTGTCCATATATAATAGAATGGTATAATCTAGGTGATGTTATTTACTCCATGAACCCAAATATTAATTATAAATGAATTTTATTAGGCACTCTAAAACTTTCATGAATAGTTGGGAGTGATAAAAGTGAAGTAGAAAACTATGACACTATTTTAAGACTTCAATAAAATACACCAATATGTGTATAAGAGAGTGAATAATCAAAACATAATGAATACAATAATATTTTCCTCCTACATTACCTTGGGCAATAAATATAATGGTGTGATTTCACCCTGAAAAAACATTAAAACTCCATATCCATTTGAATAACTAACTCTGATACTAGATGATAAGTCTAGTTCAGTTATACATAGATAAACATGGATAGAATAGAGCTGAACATAGGGATTTTTTAAACACACTATATTATTTCACCCTCTTAATTCATTCAAACAGAATTACAAATATATAAGATAATGTTTCTTATAATAAGGGATTATAGATCCTTATAAAATCTCTCCTAAAAAACCTCCAAAACTCTAATAGTTTGTAGGTATTATATTGTTGTTACCAAAAATATATACAACACACCAATATAATATATATTATCATAATAATTTTACATACAAAAATTATGATATACAAACTAACTAACTATATTTACCTCTCAATAAATATTAACCTATAAATACTCAACCTTACACAATGTAAAAGCTAAATCCCAACACTTGAAAAGAAACCTTACACACATCAATTTTCAAAAAATACTACCAAGGGGACAAGCATGGTGGATTTGGTCCATGTTAGATAGGGGAGACATATAGAGATGATCTCAAAGCTTTCTAATGGATGTACAACTATAACCACCTTACTAAGAGAGGCAAAATACACACACAACCATGATTTCAAAACTTGGAATATCTTGGACTTAAAGAGAAATAATGACCAACTACATCCAACAAAATGACCAACATAATTGCCAACCAACCTCTTGAATAGAAGGTAAGCCTTCTATTTATACATTTTCAAATCTGGGACTATGGGTCATAACTTGTAACATTATAAAACAAACCTTCAAGTCATGCCAAGATGCTTCCATTTGAAATATGTCATTTTTCCATGCTTGAGATCCTCATCCATTTGCAAGAAAGGAATCATTGATCTAACTAAATATGCAAATAATGATTAATATATGCAACAAAAATTTTAATCTCTTGAATATAAATGCTTTCATATGAGGTGGAAAGAGAATATTAGTGGTGGAGGGAAAAGAAACCATTTATCTTTATGTAGAACTGCCTGAAAATGCCCTGGACCACTTGCTTGTACATATGGAACCTCATAGACAACTTCCCTTTGCTTTATGCACACCATTAAACAACTTGCTCTTATAATGATTTTATTTTGAATATTCTGGATCCATGGATATTCAAATTATGTTCTTTGGGTGGCCTACCTTGGATTTACAAACATATAATTTCCTTCTATGGAGGAGCTTGGCTAAGCACAATAATATAAAATACAAAAGACTTAGGTTATTTTTAAATTTTACTTCTTGGGTTCCAAATTACATTTTCACATTTGGCATTTTATGGATTCCCTCATTTTTTTAATGTAAAAATACACTATTTTCAACCTCAGGGTTACCGTGCCTCATTTTCAATTTTTTCAAGTCAACCTACTATCAGTGGTGGAAGCTCTACCAATTTCCTTACATAGGGTCCTTTAATGCGTCATGGATGCCTATGTGGCATCATCATGTCACTCAGTTCATTGAATTGAAATGTATATCTTTCTCATGATAAATACAAGCATGCCACTTGAATAATCCATAGGCTTTCTTTCACCTTACATAGTCAATATTTTTTGGGCTAGTGTCCTTCTACCATATGGCCACTCCTTATTCGAATTTAATCCTTTGACAAGTCATCTCTCACTCATGTCATTGATCTTAAATCTTTATGGGATGTAAACTACCAATATAGATCTAAAATATCAAACACCATTAATTGATCAATACTCTATCTAATGTAGTTATGATGCATGTCATCACCATGTTCACTTTGGGCTCAGTCTAAAATCTTAACTTAATATGCCCTATCAATCAGAAGGTGTAAACATAACCACATACTGTTGATCGATGGGAACATGATCAAGCTTTATTATTTACTAGCTTAACCTTTTGAGTTTAAACTAGTACCATCCAATCTCAATTTCCTAAGAAAAATCATGTCATCAATTGTAATCCATTAAGTCAAATGTTATTGGTGCCCCCAAGATCAAATGGAATATTACTTGATCTATAACAAAACCTTAAAATGTGGTTGCTTCCATTCAATGGCTCTTTCTTAGGGATAGTAACATTTATATGCTTGTGCCTTTTATATGATGTAATATGGCTTCCTATATCCATTGATCCTTTGAACCCAAGATTTAATGTAGACCATTTATCTCTATTTATCTCATCTCTAAAGTTTGAATGACTATCAATGATGTTTTCACGACCATTAAAATTTAACCTTGGTGGTTTTTGACCTAAGATTAATTTTGACATCCTCAAAACCATCAATGACATTCATGTGACTATTAATGACATCCATGAGATCATAAAAATTTAAACCACTATGGCCGTTGACCTGAGCTTAATTTTGACATCATCATGACCATCAATGATGTTCATGTGACTATCAATGATGTTCGTGAAATCATCAAAATTTAAACAATTTGGGCAAATTTATTTGAATTTTTTGGTCTTTAGCATTTTTATCTTAAGCATTTTATTAGGACATTTTTATGGACATTTTATCCAAAACAACTTCCTTAAAGCATCAAAATTTACTCAAAAATTATTCTTGTAACATTTTATGTGAAGCATTTAAGCACCTTCAGCATTTTTTCCATAAACAAAATGTCTAACAGAATTCCTTTGGGCCTTTTATACAAACATTGCTCCCAAATAAATTAGACTTTAAAATTTTCTTGAAACAATTAACCCTTGCATTTATTATGATATTTTTGCATAGGAAAAATTCTCAAAGGAATTAACCCCTCAGACTTTATGCTTTGAATACTTTGGTTAAAAAAATAGACCTTTAGGATTTTTGCATGAAATTTTTTCTTGAAAGACTCTAAGGGATTTATATATACTAATTAAATACCAAATAACACTTAACCAATTTAACATGAAACTTCACCTTTCATGAACACTTGAAAATAGGATTTGGGATGAGGACTTATGAATTTATACTTTACAAGGGTCCAATTTCTTCAGTACAATTTTGGGAACTAACATAGCCAACTAGGTGAAGTGAAAACAAGAGGTGATAGGACCAAGGATAATAAATGATGGGAGATAACAAATATTCTAATTTAAATACATTCTTTTCAAATTTGTGTGGATCAAGGAGTGATTTAGCTAGGAAAGGACACATAGAAGGGTTTGAGGTGTGATTAAGTCATGTTGCATGTCAAAATTATATAAACCAATGGATGACTTTCCCAAGCTACCCTAAGTATGAATAGTAAGAATAGTTGGTATACCTAAGGTATGGATATTTTTTAATTTATAAACCAAACCAACTAGTGAATTACTCTTTTCAGATATAAATACATGTATTTAGCCTATGTTACCTATGTTAGAAGTTTCTAATCAAATTTATCTTAAATGAAGTCCATGGAAAAAATAGGGTAATGCTATTAACACTATATGTGAGGGAGATAACAAGATAATTTAGAAGGCATTGAGTTGTGAGGAGTATCTAACAAACTCAGAAGATGGAGGAGGACAAAGGCTTAAGGGTTGAGATTTATGTTCTAAAAATAGCTCTAATTTTTTTTGAGAAAGATCACCTAGGTATGTAAATAAATATAAATAATACATCTTATAGTTAAAAGGATGGAACTTAGAGGCCTCACAAGAAGGTTGTGAAGTCTTGTAGGAGAACTAAGGGCCAATAGGCAACAGGGTGAAGACAAAGAATACCATAAAATAAGTGAATCAATTATATATATGATAACTAAGATATGAATCAAGTATCTCCATCAAGTACATATGGGTAGAGGGTAGGAATCATAGGATAAGATGTAGGGATATCAGTGAAGCCCCACACATGAGAAAGGCTTTGAGAGGAAGAGGAAGAGATTGAATAATGGTGAGTGTAGTGTTGTGCCAATAAAATTTTGGTGAAGCCATAGGTAAATAAAGTGTGTGATGGGTTTTTTACTTTGAGGATGGCAAGGCTTCAAATAAAATACCTAATGATAAGGCCAGGAGATAAGACAACAAGTCTCTGCATTACCATATTTGGTAGTGATTATCTAGACTCTTTGAGAGGTACCAATAAGTCCATAGGGGTGGTAGAGTACATAAAATTCATGCATCTACCCAAAAATAGGTGGTTGGATACATCTAGGGTGATAACCTCACTCCTCAAGTGTATTACAAGAACACATTATGGGGGAGTGACTTGCAGGTAGTATAAAATGTTTGGGTAGACTTCTCCAAGTTAATCTACAATATCAATAATCATTACAATAAAATTACAACCATCAAGTGGTTATGATGGTTAAAGTCAACTCGGAGACACATGTAAGATATAATTGGATACATACTACCTTATATGATTATGCACAGAGGAATGTTTCCAAGAAATCAATAAGGAAAATTTGGTGGCAAGGTGAAGTTTCAAAGGCCCTTGAGAAGTATTTGAGGTGACCATGTAAGAATGCAATGATATATATAAAATTAATTAGAAACTATGCACTAAGGAAGGTATGACCTTAATCATACAAATAAAATTATTTGACTCTCTTTATGTAACCAATACTAGGAAATAAGTGCTTGAGCTGATATAAAATGCACCAACTTTATGTACAAAAAGATCTGTAAGAGAGCTAAATTTTCCCAAGAAATTCATACAAAGAGTGAAATTTTATAATTACCACAAGGATAATAAAAATTATCCAATAAGGAGTCATAGAGAACATAATTTCAAAAATGTGTAAGTTTAAATGAATTAATTACTTATGGTGAAGATTTGTAGGCAACTAGATTACACAAGGAAAGTAAGCAAGAGATGGAATATTTATTTGAAGATGGACAACTGGTTTAGTGTGGGGTGATGTTGACCATATAAATTTGGATAAGTTACAAAGGACTAATCCACTTTATCATGCACTAGGATAAGACTTAATAATTTTAATAGCTGAGGAGTGGTGCACAAAATCCAAACTAATTGTTGGAAATTGCCATTTGACTAAGGGAGAGATTATTGAGCACTATATTTGAGTATTGAGATTTCATATTTAATGTTTTCATTCATGTCAAAGTTTATAATTAATATGCATGGTTCCTTCATTGATATAAATCTAATATAGTTGATATCAAAGGTTCTTGTGCAAATGCTTGGTCAAGTAAGCCTTAAGGTATGTATATAAAGGGGTTTTGTTGTAATCACAATGTGTATTATAGTTGTGAGATAGTATTTATAGGTGTAAAAATTAAATATGTGAAGATTATAAGATATATAAGTGTACTCCAATGTCCTCTGCAAGTAGCATTGAAGATTATCTAAATGTGATATGAAAATGAGAATGATTTAAATAGAATGCTCCAAAGAATACATAAAATTATTCAACCATGAAGGAGATTGTCTGAGGCTTTACATGAGATGTTGAGGACTTTATAGATGGGTAGAAGGATATCTTTGAATATATATGTACTTTGAAGTTCTATACATGCATCTCTAAAGATGCTATAGTCAATATTTGAAGATTTATAAAAATATCCAAAGAAGTTATATTGAATCTCTTAAGAAGAAATAAGTTAGAAGATGAACATTAATATAAGTTATTCAATTTTTTTCATGTATGTACATAAATTTTTAGGTGTTGGTTTGTAAATAAAAGGCTTAAAAGGTGTTTCAAGGTTTCAAAATGAAGATTTGTCTACCTAAGAAGGTTTTATCAGTACTCATTAGCACATGCAATAGTTGCATGAGATCACAAATTGATCAAGGTAGATGAGGAAGATTTATAGCTCAATGTTTCAAGAATTTGTTTCTATAAAGAGGAGATAAGTTTTATAAATAATTGTTAAGACTAGAAGTTAGTCTAAACCCTCATAAAACCCTAACTATAACCCATTGTTGAAGATATTATTCAAAATAGATAAAAATAGTTTTATATGATCATATAAGTGATTTTAGGTTGAATTCAACCCCCCCTAAGAATCTCTAGGTGCCATTTGTTTATTAGGTGAGTGAAAAGACCATACACACAAGTGCTTGTCTTTTAAATATTTACTATAATGGACAACATTGACCAAGTCAAAAGTTATAAAATAAATTAAGATAAAATTTTGAGACTTTTATTTGATGTTCATGAAGGTTTATGGTCATGTATCAGATCTTATTTGTGTGAATTTGGTGATCAAATTAGGCCAATCATTGAGTAAACCCTTTGGTGCAGACAGTAAAGAAATCAAATAGTGTTGAGAATATGTTTCATGATGTGTTTTCATGGAGTAATGAATTTAAATACATGATGATATTATTTTGGTATTTAATTATCTATCCATGTTTTGAAAAATCTTATAATTTAGTGTAATAATTTGAATCATGGAAGCCAAAATGGCTTATCTGACTGAGTAGAGTATGTGAGAGAGGTTAGAAGATTGATCTATAATACCAAGAGTTCTCATTATATATCATGATATAATTGACTTAGGTGGATCTTAGGATATTTTAATATCCTATATATTCATTAAAATCTATTTAATATATTCAATAATATATCAAATATTCATGTTTCCTTAACTATGTTTTAAAGTCAGTTGGTAGTTCTGAGTGAACATCTTATAGAGGTGTGTTTTAGATTATTTACCCTAAGTTGAAGCATAAAATGAAGTTTATGATGACCATTATGTCATGAGTATTTTTAATATATATTTTTTTCCATAGGTTTTTGGAAAAATTGAGTATATACCTTAGTATTTTAAGGTAGACTTTTTGTATATGTCCAGGCCTTTTATAAGCAGTGATTTGAAGAAGGGTTCAAGTGGTAGTTAGACCTAAAAGGTTTTGTATACCTAAATAATAATAGATAATGGATATTTTAATGGTGATTGATGTTTACCTATCATTTTATTTATTTTTTTAAGCTTCAAAGAGATTAAAATGGTAACATGTTGTTGATAAAGCCAATTAGGTCTCCATAAGCCTAAAATAAGAGTAAGGGCTAATTAATGTATGCTCAACAAATTATAGTAATTGATTAATGACTAAATAATGTTATTATAATATTATTTAACATTTTAATGGCTGACCCAAGTGATTTTAATATGTAACCAACCTATAAGGATATGATCAAATGACTTGTATAAAATTAAGTCAGTTAGACCTTTTTTTGTGTGCTTAGAGAAAGAAGAAAGGGGATTCTAAGAGTGTGAGAGAGAAGAACAAGATAAGTGAATGACAGATAATTTAAGAGAATTAAAAAAAAAATCAAGAGAGGATCAAGGTTAGAAGACCTAAATCAAGCCATAAATAGGGCTAGTTGAGTGAAGAGAGTTGAAGATGAGTTTGAGAGGGCTGAAGAAAGGAAAAAGATGAAAGAGAAGATCATCATCTATTATAAAATCAAAAAGGATTTTTTAAGGTGATAAAAAATCATGTGTTTTAACTATTTATGAGTCATCTATAGGGTTATATCCTCCTTACATTTTGGATCTTGTTAAAGCCAAGTGGGTGCTTGGTAAATTTAGGGGTTGGTGTTCCTTGTTGATTTTGTGCCTAGCTAAAGACTATCAAGTTGGTGCTTCACATATTGGGGATGGTACTCCAAGTTGAGTGGGTGATAAACTAGATGTTGATGTTTTTCTTATAATACTATAGTATATTTTCTTCATCAATAAGTTTCCTACCCCAAGAGGGTTTCCCACATATATATATCATGTTCATGTGTATCATGATCTTATATTTTGTTATTTATGATTGCAAAGTTATACATGCATGTTAAGATAGTTCATAGATAGTTAATTGGAGTTGAATGAAAATTTTTGAAGACTGATTCACCTCCCCTTCTCATTCATGTTGTTTCCAATAATTGGTATCAGAGCCTAGTCCCTTGTGTAGACCTAATAGTCTAAGGGAGATCTTTGGAGCATAGGTAAGGATTGTGATAATGAAAGTATTTTATATAATGACAATGAATAACTATCCATAGTAATTAAAACATATTTTGAATGTTTTTCAAAAGAGAATAATCATATGGAAGAATGCACCCAATTTAGAATGAAATTAAAGACTTTAGAGGCACAAGTTGAAGAAGATAAAATCAAGATAAGGACTTATCAGAAGTATGGGGAGAGTACTATAAAGATTAATAATTTTTTGGATAGTCAAATATCCATTTCTGATATGATAGGTCTTGGATTTAGATAAGAACAAAAAAAATTTAAGAAGAAATAGTTTTCAAAGGACATTGATCAGTTAAGGAGTGATGAAGTCAATTTTGAAGTTAATCATCAATAAGACAAGAATGATATTTATCCATAAAAGGAAATAAAAGGTATTAGAATATTATATTATGATCATCAAAATACAAATGAGGTTAAACAATCATAGTATGTGGATTCCTTCATTGATTATTGTTTCTTCTATGGTAAATTTGGATATAAGTCTATCAATTGTAGATGGAAAAGTAGAATCCTATGTTATAAATAAAAATAAAGAGGACATATTAAAAGATAATTTAAGATATATATATATATATATATATATATATATATATATATATATATATATATATATATATATATATATATATATATATATATATATATATATATATATATATATATATATATATATATATATGTATGTATAATAAAAACCAATCATGTTAATAATATATGGAGTCATGTCACTAACTAATGGATCAATAAAATAAATCCTATGGAAAAATTAAAAGAGAAGTAAGAATCTAGAGGAGAATAATCTATTATAACCCATACTACTTTTCATACTCAGAATGAAAATATGAAGTGGTACATAGATAGTGGCTACTCAAGTCACATGATAAGAAACAAAGGAAAATTCATCACTTTGAATAAGAATGTCATAGGTTTAATAAGGATTGGAGATAACACATTTGTTAATGTAGTTAGAAAATGTGCTTTGATCTTAGACAATGGGAGGATCAAGACATAAAATGTTTTATATGTAGATGGTATAAAACATAACCTATTGAGTGTAAGTCAAATGTGCACTCAAGGATATACCCTAACATTTCATGACAAAGGTTGTGAGATAATAAGGGAAAAATTAGAAATATTGATTGCCAAATTTGAAATAACTAAAAATAGTCTTTATGTACTAAATGAGATCAAAAAAGAGAAGTGATTCATGATAAAGATAGATGAAATTTGGCTATGGATTAGAAGGCTAGGTCATATTAACTTTGATAACTTATTCAATATCTACTCCAAGGGATATATGAAGAATATTCCCAAAATTTCTAAACATGCAAATGCTCTTTGCAAGGCATTCCAACATGGTAAGTAGACTAAGAGGAGATTCAAGTTTTAATAATATTCTACTACTAGACCATTAGAGATAATATACAATTATCTTTGTGGGCCTATAAGAATTCAAAGCATTTAATTTTATGGCTACTTCATGTTACTCATTGATGATTACAAAATAATGACTTGGGTTACGTTTCTAAAATAGAAATTAGAAGCTCTAGACAAGTTCAAAACATTTAAGGCCATGGTTGATAATGAGAAAAATGGGAATATCAAATTCTTAAGAATTGATATAAGTGTATATTTTTGGTCCAATGAGTTTTATGATTTATATGAGGTTCATGGGATAAGAAGACAATTCTCAGTATCCAGAACACCTCAACAAAATGGGGTAGTAGAAAGGAAGAATATAATAGTTTAAGAGATGGATATAACTATGCTACATGAATCTATGTTATCTGATGGATATTGGAGATAGGCAGTTAGCATTATTGTCTACATTTTAAACATAAGACAAATAAGGATAAATGGTAACAAGACTCCTTATGAACTATGAAAGGGTAGACCTACAAATATAGAACACTTTAGGGTTTTTAGGAGAAAATGTTTCATCAAAAGAGATAATGAGAACTTGGGTAATTTTTATTCTATTTATGATGAAGGCATATTCTTAGGTTACTCATCAATGATCTCAACATACATATGTTACAACACAAAACTACAAAAGATAGTGTAATGTACAAATGTAAAGGTTGATGAAATGAAAAAATCTCACTCATAGTCAAAAAATAGTTTAGATAAGTTGGACTTAAAGAATGATGAGGATACTATAGATTTTGATGAGGTGGAAGAAGATACTAAACAAATATATGATTTAAAAGGACCATCAAGGTAGATTCAAAGAGATCATCCTAAATCTCAAATAATTGGCAATAATAATATAGGTATGAAAATAAGAAGATTGGTAAGTAATATAAATTAATAAAATGTTTATTTATTATCCAATATTAAACATAAGAATATTATAGAAGCAAACAAAGACAAATCTTGGTTAGATTCTATGAATGAGGAGTTAGATCAAATAGAGAAAAATGAAACTTGGAAACTAGTTCCTAGACCTAAATATAAAAATGTTATTGACACAAAATGGGTGTTTAGAAATAAGTTGAATGAAAATGGAGAAGTTACTAGGAAAAAATATAGATTGGTATGCAAAGGATATGCATAAGTTGAAGGGGTATACTTTGAGGAGACCTTTTCACTAGTAGCTAGATTAGAGGCAATCAAACTATTTTTAGCCTATGTAGGATTCAAATGATTTAAAGTATATCAAATGGATGTCAAATATAACTTTCTAAATGGAAATATAGAAGAAGAATTTTACATTGAACAACCTAAAGGATTCTCTTTTACTAATAACAAGAACTATATTGCATGAATCTATGTACTAAATGTAAATTCATGTAGCATCATCAAGCCAATTGGGCTTAACCTTGGAGGAAACTCCATGGTTAAGTGCACTTGAGTTGGATTATTAATAGGATGGGTAACCTCTTAATAAGGCCCAATTTTTCACCCTTGTGAGCATTACCTAGATGAAATGAGTGATAAGTGGACCATTCATTCTCATTAGAGATGGGTTCATGTGAACCATTACTCATGAAACATGGGTCAATGAGTTTGAATTATAAAAACTACACAGTTGAATACTGATAGAAATATCATAAAAAGAACTATTTTTTTAGACTAGAAAGATCTCTTTATGGTTTAAAGAAAGCTCCTAAAACTTGGTATGCTAGACTTGAGAAGTATCTTCTAGATCAAGGGTTCAAGAGAGGAGTTACAGATAGTAATCTATATATCAAGATAGAAGATGACCATCATCTTATTATAGTTTTTTATGTGGATGACATCATATTTGGTGGAAATAATGAAAACATGACAAAATATTTTAAAAAAGTAATGAAAAAATAATTTGAGATGTCTATGCTAGGATAACTATCATTTTTTCTTGGGTTGTATATCTCTCAATCTGAAAAAGGTATATTTATCTCACAAGCCATGTACATAAAAGAGATGTTGAGAAAGTATGATATGGAAGAGTGCAAGGAAATTAGTAAACCCATGGATACATGATGTAATTTGAGCAAACAAGATGAGTCCTCAAAGGTCAATTAGATGTCATACAGGTCAATGATTGGAAGTTTGTTATATACCACTACTTTTAGATGTGACAACATGCAAGAAATAAGTCTTGTGGGAAGATATCAATTATATGAAAAGGATAATCATATTAAAATAGTTAAAAATATACTTAGGTATCTAAATGGAACTATATAATATGGATTATGGAATCTAAATGGTAAAAAGTTCAATTTGACAACCTACATACATGCATATTAGATAAGAAGTATAGATGATAAGAAGAGTACCAATGGAGGAGCCTTCTTCCTAGGAGGATGTATATTATCATGGATAATCAAGAAGAAATAATAAATAGATTTGTATACTTATGAGGATGAGTACATTGTAGAAGCTTCATGTTGCACATAGGTCTTATGGATGAGATAGACTCTAAAAGACTATAAGGTAGAGTATGATGGCCCACCATGCCCCATCTACTATGAAAATATAAGTATTATAAGTGTATCAAAGAACCCCATCATGAATTCAAAAACAAAAAATATTACCATTAAACATAATTTTTTAATAGATCAGGTAAGTGAACAAAGTGTTAAACTTGAATATGTTTCTACAGAGGATCGGATTGTAGACATCCTAACCAAACCACTTCCAAAATCTACTTTTAAAAATTTTAGACAAGAATTAGGTGTGATTACTACTCTTATTAGTCACTAAAAAATTTAAGAAATTAATGGGAGATAATAAGGAGGCGATTTAGCTCCAAGATTAGGAATGAAGTGCATAAGCTCTGAGGTCAAAAGGGGAGTCATATCAGTTCAACAAGAAGATGTATGAGATTTGCATTGAAATAGGGGAGCTTGTTGATATGATATTCATTTGTTGAAGATTTGTTTAAGGTAGTAATTTTTAATAAATGTCAAAGGGATATAAATATAAGAAAATATGAGAAAAAAATCAAGATTAAAAAGGGAGAAGGAATAAGCAAGAACCAGGTCTAAGAGATGATTGCCATCAAGAATTGCTTGACATTATTTTCTGAGTATGTTTTCCATCAATGACAAAGGGGGGATTGTTATACATTTTCATTTTAATAAGGGAGATATTTTTTAGAATTGTATTTGAGAATTGATATTTGATATTTAATGTCTTCATTGATGTTGAAGGTTTTAATGAAGATGCATGGTTCCTTCATTAATGTCAATCTAATATAGTTGATATCAAAGGTTCTTGTGTAAATGCTTGGTCAAGTAAGCCTTGAGGTATTTATATGAAGGATTTATTTTTCCATCATATTTTTTATTATAGTTAAGATATTATTTTTAGGTGGAAAGATGAAATGTGTGAAGCTCTAAAGATATAGTAGTGTGCTTTGAAGTCCTGTGCAAGCAACATCAAATATGCTTTGAATGTGATATGAATATGAGAATGATCTAAATAATACCTAATTGTATTTGGGCATGAGTGAGATTTTATAAGGCTCTATATGATATGTTTAAGACCTTACATATGATTATAAGGTGATATATTAAGATATGCATGCTCAGATTTTCTATAAATGTAGTTTGAAGATGCTACAATTAAGCTTTGAAGATCTATAAGAATATCTGAAGAAGTTCCATTCATGTTATGAAGAATAAATGAGTGAGAAGATGAAAATTTAAATAATTTATTCTATTTTTTTCAAGTATGTGCATATAGTTTTAGGTCTTGGTTTGTAAAGAAAAGGCTTGAAAGGTGTTTCAATGTTTTATAATGAAGAGTTGTCTACCCAAGAAGGTTTTCTTAGTGATTTTTGGCATGTGCAATAGCTACATGAGATACTAATATAATAATTCTATATGAGGAAGTTTTATGTCTCAAATTTCCAAGCATTGGTTTCTATAAAGAGGAGCTAAGTTTTAGGAATGATTGTTAAGACTGGAATTTAGTCTAAACCCTCATAAAACCTTAAATATGACCTAATGTTGAAGATATTATTCAAAAGAGATCATAATGGTTTGATCTGATAAAATAAGTGATTTTAAGTTGAATTAAACTCCCCCAATCATCTCCAAGTGTGATTGGTTTCTCAGGTGAGTGAGAAGACCATATAGATAAGTGCTTATCTTTTTAAGATTTATTATAACTAATAGCATTGACAAAGTCAAAAGTTATAAAGTGAATGAAGATCAAAGTATGATACTTGTAGTTAATGTTCATGAAGGTTTATATATATATATTAGATCTCAATTTTGTGAATTTGGTGATAAAATTTTTCCAATCAATGAGTAGACCCTATGGGGTAGATAATGAAGAAATTAGATAGTAGTGAGAAGATGTTTCATGACGTGTTTTCCTGAAAGAGTGATACATTAAAATGCATGATGAATTTTGTTGGGTATTTAATGATATATCCATGATTTATATAATATTTTAATTTAGTGTAACAATTTGAATCATTGAAGCCAAAATGGCTTATTTGACTGAGTAGAGTCTGTGAGAGAGAAGGTCAAAAGATTGGTCTCTAAGATCAATAGTTCTCATTAAATATCATGATCTAATTGATTGAGGTTTATTTGAGGATATTTTATGATCTTTTACATTTATTTATATCCATTTAATATATTAAATCATATATCAAATGTTCATGTTTCCTTGAATTTATTTTGGAGTCAGTTGGTAGTTCTAAGTGAACATCTTACAGAGGTGTGTTTAAGCCCATTTACCCTAAGTTAAAGCATACAATGAAGTTAATGATGACCCTGAGGTCATGATTATTCTAAATATATACTTTTTTACCATAGGTGTTTGTAAAAATTGAGTATATACCTCAATTGTTTAAGGTAGAGTTTTTGTATATGTGCAGGGCTTTTATAAGTAGTGATTTAAAGAAGGATTCAAATGGAAATTGGACCTAAAAGATGTTGTAGAGATAATTAGAAATTGAATAAGGGATATTATAATGGTGATTGATGTGTTCATATCATTTGAGGTTTTTGGATAAGCTTCAAAGAGATAAAAAGGGTATCATGTTGTTGAGAAGGCCAATTAGGTATTTTTAAGCCTAAAAGAGGAGTAAAGGCTAATTGACATATGGCCGACCAATTGTAGTAATTGATTAATGACTAAGGAATGTTATTATAATATTATTTAAAATTTTCATGACCAACCTAATTCATTTTAATATGCATCTGACCTATAATTATATGATCAAATGGCTTGAATAAAAGCAAGGTAGTTAGGCCTATTTTTATGTACTTGGAGAAAGAAGAGAGGGGATGTTAAGAGTGTGATAGAGAATAATCATATAAGTGAATGACATAGAAAATTTGTGAGAATAATTATTTCACAAGAACCAATAGATATATAATGTATATTATAAGTTATGAAAGAAAGGATCAAAGTTAGAAGACCTAAATAAAGCCATGAACATGGCTAGTTGAGCGAAAAGATATAAAGATTAGTTTGAAAGGGTTGAAGAGAGTGAAGAAATGAAATAGTATATCATCATCTATTGTATAATAAGTAAGGATTTTGGAAGGTGATAAAAAATTAGGTGGTTGAGTTAGTGCTTGTTCATCTATGGGGTTGTAACCTCCTTATAAGTTGGAGCTTGTCAAATCCAAGTGGGTGCTTGGTAAATTTAGAGGTTGGTATTCCTTGGTGAGTTGGTGTTTGATATATTGGGGTTGGTTATTCAATTTTATTGGGTGATCAACTTAATTTTTATGTTTTTCTTATAGGACTATAGTCCATTTGCTTCATCAGTGGGTTTTCTACCCCAAGAGGGTTTCCCACATATATGATGTGTTTATGTGTATCATGCTCTTATGTTTTGTTGTTTATGATTATTGAGGTATACATGCATGATAAGATGGTTCATATATACTTAATTGTAATTTAATGAAAAGTTTTGGAGACTAGTTCACCCCCCCCCCCCCCCCAACATTCATGTTGCTTCCAACACTATTAACATGTATGTATACTAAAAATGGACTGCCAGCACAACAAACACAAACTATCATAAACCATGTTGACATACACTAAATGATAAGAAAATAGGATGTAGACACATGACCACATGGACCCAATAACCACAATATATATTTCAATGGAAGTATGGTAGGATTAAATTTTGACAATATATCTTGATTGATAGTTATGAAGTTATGGTAGAAGATGTAGATAGATGACATTGAGAAGCACAATGCATTGAACTTATAGGTGGAAAAAACAAAGAAATAACTATCATACGTCTACCATTGGTGGCATGGAAGTATATAAGGATCTTATAAAATGGATAAGATAAAAATATGGATGGGTTTATATCATTTTGGTCATAGTTTTTTATTATCTATTGTGAGAACTATTGATAAGTGGGTCTATTAGCTAGTTACCTAGACATTGCAGACTACCTAATTATATAGATTTATATATATATAATGTCATTAGAAAATGTTAGAGGTATAACAAAGGATTAAAAACAATAATATTTTAAGCACTAAAGTGCCTTATAAATCATGAATGTATAAATACTAATCAATAAAGTCTCATGATTAATTTTATAATGGTTATCTAAATTCATTGACACGACTAATTTATTAAGTTTAGTTGTATACTTAGTTATTTTTTACGGTGAATAATGATAATTATCTTATATAAATAATATGAAACTAATCTAGAGGATATTTTCAAATGTTTCTTGGTTTTTTTAAAATTTCATCCATTGTGTATAGATCATCAAAAGCTTTCAAGCAACTATTGGAATGTGAAAAAGGGACATCGTATGCTCTAGTTATCATTGGTCAAATTTTGGTTAATCGGTAGTAAAATATGGTCAAGATAGAAAAATTTATGGTATTGTAACATTTATAAACTAGTTCCATGGCATATAACTCATCACAATCTTTCCAATGCATTTTAAATGGACCAATTTGAAGTTTGTATGCAGAAGTTATGGCTTATTAAAGTTTTTAGACAATGAAAAAAAGTGTAAGTATAGTGATTGGACATGCACATGGTCCAATATATTATTGAAATTTGGACCAATTAAATACTCAAATTTGGATTTTCCATAATATCTATAAAATGTTATCCAAGATTTTAGACAAATTCCACTTCCTAAGGCTTGATAAATAGGATTAACTCCATGAATATATCTTTCCCCATAAATGTGGGATATTTCCCATATAAATTGGGATATCTCCCATAGAAATTCATGGGAGGTTTAAAAAAATATAAATATATAAAGGGTGGTTAGACCCATTGACCCTCATCAACTTGCCATGCCCCATTTTTGGAGAGAAGGCTAAGAATCTTAAATAAAGTCTTGTACATGGGGATGAATAATGAATAAATCCATAATTGGTGGGTTTTGAAAAACTATATAAACCCATGAAAATAATTTTTAAACTCATTATAAGACAATTCCAAGAGAGCTCCAAGATCTCACTTCAAGTATTTGAGAATCAATCTCTCTCTTGCATTGTACTCTTGGACTACGAAAGTTTTGATTCTCTATTATTTGCAGGGTGTTATTAAGCTAAGTATTGTAATAATAGATCTATTAGAGGAGTTATCACTACTTGAAGGCCATGGAGGAGGACAATTTTATGGATCCTAAGACTGATGCCTATTCCAAATTATCTCTGTGTAAAGGAAAAGTCAATAGGAAGGTGTGAAGCAAGGAGGTCATGGTAGAACATTGTGCAAGCCTTCTAAGACCAATCTAGGTCTCTACAGGACTGATTGACACTTGAGTTTGTGATGGATTCATTATAGTTTTTTAAGTTTTAAATTTGTACTTGCAAATGGATTTTTATAATGAATTAGTTCATCATTTAAAGAACCCAAAGATGTAGGCATCTATCGAACTCTATTATCAACTTGTGTGCAGTGTTCATTATTAATTATATTTCATTATTTTTAGTTAATTATATTTTTGGATTTGAATTTTGGCATTAAAACTAATCCATTTATAAGTATTCAATAATTAAAATTTTTAGCATAGGAAATCTACTAGTTTATGGATCAATAACATTTAGTATGACATAGGGTTGTGCAAACTTGGTAAATGTCTATAGACCATGATCTAACCCAATCAACATTACATGAAACTAACCTCAACCTACCCTAGTTTTCCCTCTCTCTGTTCCTAGGGTGAATGTATGAGGATTATATTGTGTGATATGTTGTTAGTTGTGTGAATGATATGGCATGCCTAGTCACCACTAGGCTTACATCAAGGCCTAACACTGGATATACTGATTATTGGTGTGTATCAAAATAATTAATAACATAATGGTCATAGACCTATAAGTATTGGTTACTTCCAACTATAGTCATATGACTATTATGGGTAAGGCCTTAGTGTTATGATGATCTTGGATAAGTAATAAGGTCAACAGATTCATTTTATAAAAGTTAACATTAAAGTTTTGAAATTCATTATAGCCTGTGCATAATCTATAACATCTATATGAATCAGTTATTTTATGCTTTTCTAGAGTCCTAATAATAGAGTTGAATAAAAAATATACCTTGGTAAGTACATAAAGTTGGGGGACAAAAAGGGGCCTACATGTGGACATGTTTTTCCTAAAAATTGAGAAATCTAAACTTTTGTAGATAATTTGAGATGGATACAATCAAAGTTAGAGGATGGTGTAAGAACATTAATTGTATAATTTTGAGTCTAGTTTTCAAAACACTATTTTAAAAAAAAATGGTTATCTATAACTAGTTAAAACATCTAAATTTTAAATAGGAACTCCTATTTTTTAGAAAAATAAAGTAGATAGTTGGCCATGCAGCCCCTCATTTTTAGCATCATTTAATCTTGTTTAAAATAATTAGGTTAAACTATAGATAATATCATCTAGTTTGTAACCTATATTTTTTTATAATTTTTCAATGAATATTTTTTATTAATTTTAAAAGTAAATAAATATTGAAAACTATCAAAAAATGGATAATTGGCAATGCAACCCCTCTAACTACCTAAAAAAATGATTTTTTTTTTTTTTTTTTTTAAAAATTTGTGTAGAATTAGGCCTAGTTTGTAACCATATTTTTTTGAATTTCAATAAATGAAAAAAAAGACACGTAGACATATAGAGGCATGTATATTTTTATCATGTAGTGGCCTAAAAAATCCATAGTTATAAATTAACTTAGACTGAAACCTTTAAATATTCCAAAAATTATAAAAATCATATATTTGGAAAAAGAGTGTTCTTGTCATCATGATAAAAATTTCAGTAATTTTCTCATTGAAATTCATAGTTTATTTGGTGATGGAAGTTGAATTTTTTTGTTTTATGTCAAAACTCTTAGATTTGGCTATGTTTTTATAGTTCCAAGTCTTCACCCCAAGAATCCAAGCAATTTTGAACCAAAAGGTATGGTTTTAAAATTCAAATTGAACATAGTGCATATGAGTTATAACACATATGTGCTATAATGTGTACACATTATAACATGTATGCATTATGTCACCATAACATCAAAAAATAAATTTTGACTAATATTACATATTTAAACTTACCTATTTATGATTATATACACTTATTTATACTCATTTAGTTCACTTTTAAACTTATTTAGTTCACATTTATAATTTTAAATTTTTATTTTAAAGTGGAGTGTATCATGATATACACTACCACAAAAAGACATCATGGATAAAGTGATCAAATTTTTGTGAGTTTACACCTAAAATCATACTTTTGAATATATATAACATGATTTAGGGTTTAACCAGGTCTAGTTTCATTTTAAAATGAATGAATTATTTTTTTTAATGATGGAGGAAATTATGATCAATTTGAACCCCTTGAACATAACTACATGTATAAAATGTGATATAAGGCTAAATTAGCTTATATTGAGTGAATTGGTGCAATCAATCATACAATTTGAGTGAAAGTCAACCTCAGGAATCTACTTTTGACTATAAAGGATTCAATTTAGGCATGTTGACCCAAATTTCATAACAAAATAATCCAAATAGTCTAATGGTTGAATTTGAAGGAAATTGGAGATAATTGAGAACTTTTAACCTAAGTGCATGACTATAGAATATGATTTGGGGCTTGATTGACTCTAATTTGATTAGAGAATGAAGTAAAGAATCATTTGGTTCAATTACCTATGCAAGTTTGACATGTATAAGATGTGGTTTTGGGCTCAATAAACATAGATGTCATCATATAATGAATGAAATAGTTGGTTAGTTGAATTGTGGAGGAAAATATGGTGAATATGAGGCCCTTTAACCTAATTATGACTATACAATGTGATTTGAGGATAAATTAACTTTTTTTTCATCTTATATTGGGCCAATTAGTTAAATGGTGTAAGTAGTGACATGATTTTGTAAAATGTGAGCCATAAAAACCTATTTTCAATTGTATATGATGTGATTTGGAGTGAAATTGACCTTATGTCATCATATAATGAATCAAATTATTTATTCATTCAACTAAAGAGTAATTTGAGTCCAATTTGAGCCCCTTCATGCGAACAACAAGAAAACTTAAGGAATGGGCTATACTATTTATTCTCCTTTTGTCATATCAATTTCAAGGGATCTTAGCCAATAAGGATGAAAATGAAAATAATTTAAAATTTTTATTTTGGTGTGATCAATGTTGGACAACTAAGAAATGATATTATAAATTCATAAGGGAAAAAAGGAGAAAGAATGATCATTCATTCTTCATTTTATCAAATTTAAGATTACATAATTTTTTTAGGTAAACATGTAAGTGTAATGAGTAGTTGTTCTAAAAAATAACCTTATTTATTTTTCCTTAGTGATTTGTCTAATATGAGTTTCTACAATGAGTTTGAAAAAAAAAGATAAACAAGATGAATCATTATCGTGTCCACATTTAAAGGGTTATATTAGAAGTGCATTTTATTTTTCAAACTGTTCATGGATTAAGAATGAATTATGGATTACAAAATCATGTTTAATCATCTTAAATTTAGTCATAATGAAACATTGTCACTATAAATGTTTTGTATGTAGCTTAGGGATAATAACCATTAATGAATGGAAACTTAAACTAGTATTTCTAAGGGATGAATTGGTCTGAATATATCACTTCACAAGTGGTCATGAGGATGATATTTAGGCAACATGTTATCTATAGTTATTTTTTTAATAATAAAGTGTTATATTTTTTATGATATAAGAGATCGATTTAGAGATAAAATATTGGTTTTCATTTGAAAGGTAAGATAGATATATCCCAAAAGCATTACTTAGACCTTATTAGTTGATTTTTATAACCCTAAACCCTAAACCCTAATTATATCACTAATGTAAAAATGAATGTAATTAGGGCCATCTAAATCCATTTAACCTAGCTACATGTCTAGGATGTCATTTGGGGCTAAATTATCCCATATTTTCCAGCATATTGATTCAATTAGTCGATTGTTGGAATTAGTGATGAAATTTAGATGACATTAAACCTCATGAACCTAATTATGCCTATATAAGATGTAATTTGGGGGGTTAATCGACCCTAATATCATAAAAAATAAATCAAATAGTACACCAATTTAATCATGAAGGCAATTGGGGCTAGTTTGAGCCTCTTCATTCTAACTACAAGAGCAAGATGTGATTTGGGGTAATTAGGTTCAATTATTTTATGAATTTATCTAATTAGTTAATTGGTGTAATTAGGGTTATTATTTAGGAAAAAATAAGCCATGTGAACCTAGTTTATGGGTCAATTTATTGTATAAGATTCAACATATGGTTTAGTCAACCCTAATTTTATTACAAATGTGAACATGAAGGCAACGTAGACAATCTAAAATCATTAAACCTAACTATGAGTATAATATGTGATTCAAGAGGATAAATTAACTCTTTTTTCCTAACATATTTACCAAATTAGTCCATTATTAGAATGATTATTGAACTTTGGATGAAATTGAACACTTTAAACCTAATTTTTACTAAATAAAGGTAATTAGGTGGTCAATTAACCCAAATATCATAACAAAATAAATTATAAAGTCATCCAATTCAATATATGATCAGATAAGCATTATATATATATATATATATATATATATATATATATATATATATATATATATATAAATTGTATGTGTTATAATGCATACACATTATAGAATGCATACTATATAACATGTATGTGTTATTATATCAATAGATAAAAATTCATTATTCAACATTTTAATTGGTATTTTGAGAATTCTAACCCCACATACATTCTTTGATCATTCTACAATTTCCACAATGAATACAAGAAATCAAATTATTTTTTGGGTCTCTTAGCATCAAAATGAATTAAATTTTTATTTGGGTCTCCACCATCAAAAGGAATCAAAATTTTCTTTGTTTAGTCATGGGTAACATATCTCATTTAAAGAAGAGGAAGAAGTAAAATCACAAAAAACAAGAACAATTAAAATATTTGAGATATTTTGAGACCAACACCCCCCATCTTTCTTTTTTAAAAAGGGGACCCTTTTATTATTTTCAGAACTATATTCTAGAATAAGTGTAAAAAATTATTTGATCTTGAATTTTAAAAGTAGGTCAATCTTTAAAAAGGACATGAGCTTTGGTGTATCTGATTATGATCATGTTTTTAATGTAGCTAAATAATTGTCTTTAAGGTGATTATTTGTAGGTTCCATGGAAGAAGTTATGATTTCCAAAAAATAGACCCTAGCGGTTTGAATTTAAACATTCATGGTAAAATCTAATGGGAAATTTTATGCATGATTAGGTTTTAACATAAAGTTCATGTGATTTTATAGATATAATGCTTTATGATTGTTCATTGGATTTAATCCAATGGTGTGTCAAGTTTGAAGTCTTTTAAAAAAGCATACAATTAATGATTAGGGCCCCAACAAGGATCCAATAATGATCACTTGATCAAAAGTTTTAAATCTAATGGTGTGAATTAAAACTAAAGCTTCAGGTACTCCTTAGAGATTTGCACATAGCATTTAGTTATTAGATCAATACATTCCATTATCTTAAATTTGGCAGGTTTACTCCCATCATTTGTCATCTACTAGGATGTATTTGATGTGACCAAACCCATCAAATTTAACCTAGACAATCTAGAAGCCTTAAGAGCTCCCAAGGGCTTTACACGTAGCATTCAATTATTAGATAAATAAATTAAATTGTCTTAAATTTGAATGGTTTGATCTCATAATTTGACATCTTCAAGGATGTATTTGATGTAACTGAACCCATCAAATTCAACCTAGACAATCCCATAAGCCTTGGGAACTCCTAAGGGCTTTACACATGGTATTTACTTATTAGATCAATAAATTATATTTTCTTAAATTTAACAAGTTCACTCCCATAATTTGACATCTATGAGGATGTATTTGACATGATCAAACCCATAAAATTTAACCTAAACAATCCCTAAAGCCTTGGGAACTCTATTGTCTTAAATTTGATAGGTTCACTCCAATCATTTGATGTCTACAAGGATGTATTTAATGTGACTGAACCCATCAAATTTAACTTAGACAATTTTTAAATCCTAATCAAAGGGGGAATTTCTAAAAAACCTTTTAATAAATTCCTAGATTTTTATGAAGACAAACCTAGTATATAAAGATCTTAGCCTAAGTCATTTTGTGTTTTTAAACATAAAATTCTAAATGATATTTTTAAGCCTAAGATTCATATAATCATGGAATTGACTAAAAGGTAAGCATTTTTTAGGATCCTATGGTGATTTCTTGTTCACTAAATTTGATCCAATAGTGCAGTGATCCTAAAGCCTTTTAAAAAAGCATATGATTAATGATCTGGCCCTAGCTAAGATCCAATGGTGATCGCTTGCTCACTGGATTTGATCCAATAGTGTGATGAAATTGAGGATTTTTTAAAGGCCTCATGAGTTTGACACATGGAATAATTATTTAACTTAAATATTAAGAGACTAATGAAATGCAAGGACCTAGATTTAGTTTTTCAAAGCAAAATAAAGAGGACTTTTGAAAGCTAACGGCTAGAATTCAACTAACATTTATGAAATTTTCCACAAAAGGCATGAAACCCTACCACATAGGATCCATGTAAGCATGGAGGAACAAAATGGAAGATATATTATGCTTGAAAATGTAGAAGACATAATAATGATGTCCCATCAAATCTAAGGCACGTATGAAAACAAGAGCTAGATATTTTTGCCATTAAAGCTAAAAACCCTAAACCTTCTATAAAGAAAGACTTAAGTTGGTTAAATTAATCACATAAGAATAAAATTAAGTGAAACTTGAATTCAAATAAAGTGCCATAGTGAAATATTTGTTTTCATCAACTACAATTTAGTGTTATTAATGGCAGTGGGTAGGCAACAAATGAAAATTGAAGTAGAGTTTTACCTAACTTCAGATGGTGAAGGAAGGGTTTTTAAAGACACAAAGTTAGATTTAAAAACCTTAAATGTGTATGGAACTAGAAATTGGTATGAATTATTCTTATTTATAGAGTATTTACATCAAATTTCCTAGGAAGAAAAGAGGAATGTTGCGTATACCAAAGATATAAAGACCTAGTATCAATTCAATTGGCAGGCCTCCACCATGTGGCTACTAAACTAGAGTTAATGCATTACATCAACATTATTGTTCCTATTTTTTTACTATATAATAGATGGATAATGTATTATTCATCAAGTGTCAAGAAATTTTCATGTATAGCTCCCATAGCCTCTGAGGCTTACTATAAGCTCCATTTTCCTCATGTCGATCTTCCATCCTTGAGAGAATGGTCAAATTCAAAAAACATGGATTTATTCCTCTCACCTTGGTTAATCCAAGGTTACCATGTTTTCAAGACCCCTAATTATGATATTCCTATTAACCAATTCAGGGAGGGTGTTAGACTAGCTATGACTTTATTGAATAGAGCCTTTGGTGCCTCTTCTACAACTTATTTAAGTAAGGTCTGGGTATATTATGTCCATTGCATGTTGGAGTGGAAATTAAACCTTCTCATTGGAGAAATAATAGGTTTTTTCTTGGCCAAAAAATTTACAACCATCAAGAGAAATGCTTCCAAGAAATTATATATGATGTCTTACCTCTTGGATTCACTCCTAGCCTCTATTAATTTCCATGGCATCTGAAATTGGTCCCCTAGTGGAAATAACATTTCCCATCATTAATCCAAATTAAATATATTAAAATATAGGAATCACATGCATTTCATATGTGATGGTATCTTCCTTGTCATTTTCTAGGCAATCACTAGTATCCTTATGCCCAGGCTTCATCCTCTAATCAAAAGATAAGTGGAGACCATGGGGGATGTGTGGTTTTATCTAGATTTCATTATAATAAGGATAGAAGGAATCATGGTCTAACCATATATATTTCCTATATATGTTCCCAGTAAGCTTGTAGAGCAATAAATTACTTATCAAATCATTTAGGGAATGGATTGACACTGTAAGAAGAATAAGAAAGCTTAGGTTCATCCCTAGAAATTGGTAATATAATCAAGGATTAGAAAAAACTAGAGATCATGGTGGTGCACATGAAATATTTTGATTTCCAACCAGATGATCTTAAGATATGGGCCAATGATAGGGTGGCTAAACATATTCAGGATAAACAGGTCCCAGAACTGAGTATAAACATCAATCAGGTGTGGGAAATGGTATTTACATAAAGGCAAGGAAATTTGAAGAAGTATTATCTAGGGTTAAAAACTACAACATAAAATTAGAACATAGGTTGGTCAGGGATAATAATACCTCATGAGAAATATGGAAACTACATCCCTTTCATTATCACTTATTGTTAGGACCATCTGGACTGCACGTCAAGATCCAACTGTTGAAGGATAATGTTCTGAGCCTCAGCAAAGAGAATTGGCAAAGTCACCCTAGGTTGATAAAATTTAAGATGTAAAGGGAAAAGGTAAAGATGTGATTCAAGAGTCCATCATAGCACATAGACCTGGTGAAGGTTCCAAAATTTAGGCATCCACACCAAGGCCTTCTTCCCCAATAGAGGTTATTAGCATGATTGCTTTGGATATCAAGGAAATAGTGGAAAGTGGCCTTATTAATATCATAGATTATTATGGTTTTGATAAGGAAGAGGATCCATCTGAGGAAGAAAGCAAATAATTATTTCCATTAGATGGAGGAAAGAGATAAACATATTTGGCCTTAGTTACTCTAGATCCAAGAAAGAGGCCTAGGTTAACTTTCACTCACTCTACTAGTGAAATTAACCTCTTAAATTATGAGAATAATATTTATGGACTATCTATTCTTGATTGTTTGTTTATGGGAAGTTACAAAAAATACCATCTCTTTTTCCTTCACTAGCTTTGACTCGAGTTGACATGGATGTTCAGGATAATGTCAAGCCTTGGATTCAAGATATTTTGAAAATAAAATAAGAGAGAAGCATCTAGATCCTTCACAACAAGGAAATACAAGGGATTGATACCCCAAGAGCCTTTAAGAGTTCAAATGTAGAGATTCCTAAAAATCCACAAGTAAAGGAATATGACCCTCAAGTTCTTTTCAACATAGATACATCAACTCTTGAGAGAGTAGTAACCAAGAAGGTTACTATTGGTAGTGAGTATTTCACCTTTCAAAAGGTGGAACCATTTGTTGGTTTAACTCTTATTCTAAGGAAAGTAGCTCAAGAACATGTGGTTAGTATGGTACTAGACTAGTCAACAATGACCTTGGTTAGAGTTCAAGGAATGAAACATAGGATTCTCAACTTGGAAAAATAAAAACAAAATTTATAATCTCATATCCTCATTTCAATTCTTGAGGATGTATTACAAGTGTTGAATAAATATTTGATGGATGAATTTGAGAATTTAAAAATCATCAAGCTTAAATTGAGTGATTTAAACCATCAAATTGAGATGGCACAAGCCTTAATCACTCAGTCACAAAATTCTCAAGCTGAGAGGGAGGAGCTCATCAAGGTACATAAGACAAAGTAGGCATTGGGATTCAAGATTATCAAACTTAGACATTTGGAAATGTTCATGGAAGTTTTGGTGGATAAAAAAGAGGATTTGATCACTTGGAGTAATGATGTCAATGACTTCATCAAGAGAGACAAAGGGTTGGTAACCTGGATTGAGAAACTTTTGGGGAATTTATTAAATAACCCTTCTCAAACCACTACTATAGCCCTGATTAGTGATGAAGAATCCAATCAAAAGGTTGGTGTTCACATCTAGGGAATCAGAGACAACAAAGGTCATTTAGCCAAGGATAACTAGAAGATCCTTGATATCATCATTTCTATAGGGAAGTGAATTATAGAAGCATAATGTATTGAGGAACTTGTATCTCAGGCTGATAATGAATTTGACAAGTTGGTAGATCAAGAAGAGGATTGTCTAATGAAAACTATAGCAGATTTTGAATTAATCAAGGAGAAATATACCAAGGTGAAAGAATTCCTCAAACAAGGCTAATTGAAGGACCCACCAATGAAATTCATAAAAAAATAATTTTTTTTCTAAAGTATATGTTAGTCTATTAGTATATACTCTTTCTTGTCAAATTATCATATGACCTTCCACATGGTATATTTATATCAAGGATACCTATCCTTATCCACATGTGGATATTTTGAATGTTAACTAGTTAATTGATTATGTTTCCTATAAATAGGTAGATGGTTACCATTTCTAAGGGAGAGTTTTTGAGCAATTGTATACTAGAAACATTTAATACAACTAAGGAATTCTAAAAAGATTATTTGGATAGTTTTGTTGAATGTCCATGCTACCTCTTAATTGCAGATAGTCATATTGAATTTTAATGATTATTCTTATTTTAAGCTACATTATTTGTCATAGGGTTGTTAATTTGTGCTAAATGCTACATCAATTATAAATATCTCAAGTATATTTCACTTTATTCTCTATATATTTGGATGTACTTAGGTTATTCATATCATAATAGCAAATCTTTAAAGTAAATTTGGTTCTTACTTATGATTCATATTTTTCCTTTGAATTTTACCTGATTTGTGATATAATTTGAGCTTATGTTGTTTTATAACATAAATTAGTTCAAATGTGCTCAAATTAATTGGAATTTTGTCATAATATTTGAGATGAAAACTTGGAATCATGTTTCTTTCTTACTTTATCCTTCTCTTTTCTTATTTTTATCAAGATTCACTCTAGCTTAAAGATCATTATTAATACTCATTTAGTTTAGCTTCTAAGTCATCAAAAACTACTGAATATCTAAATATTTAAACCTCGGTGGCTCCCAACCATTAAATCAAACAAATATTCTCCATATTTCTCATACTCTACTTCTATTTCACCATAAACATCATTGAATTGTCACAAATTATAACTCATGCCTTGGATTTTCAAATCCTAAAATGAGTAGTGTTCATCAACACTGAAGAGCACCTGTGGTACATTTTGAAGCATCATTAGGAGAAGCTCCACTAGTGCTATAAGGAGGGGTCATTAAATATAGTTAATATCTTTTGAATGTATTTGGTTAAAATTACTCTACATTTTACATGATTATGTTTCTTTTAGCATAAAATGTGTAAATATTGGTGACCTTTACAGAAATATGGCTTTTGTTGCTAAGAATTTATTAGTATTTTGAGTTAGGATGGATTATTTTATTCAAAATTGATAATTATTTGATAATAAGAGGCTTATTTAGGTCATAAGTTGTAAATATTGGTCATCTTTACATAATTCAATACATCTTTGAACTTGTTTAGTTAAAGATTGATTTCCTTTATCCTCTTATGAATAATTTTTTTGTAAATTAAGATTAATGTGCATATTATTTTTTATTCATTGGAAACTAATGTGGTATACCATGTTAAAAAATATGATCCTTAATATTCAAGATGGAATTACCAGGGATTAGGACCAGATCACATTTAGAGACTAGAGAACCCTTGCTCAAACTAGAAATTCACAAAAGGACTAAGAAAGATAGAAGTAAGGGTAGGTATTCTAAATTTATACCATCATCACCTTTTCAAGGGATTATTGTGCTTGATATTCATCCAAACATAACATGGATTGGAAGTTCTCTTATCAATATACCAAGTGCAGTTCATGATTTACCATGTAATCCTAAAAAATATTTGCCAATATTTAGTCCAACTAGTATTACGACTGTCAAAGAACATGTTAAATATTTAAAAGATGCATTAAGACTATTAAATGTTATTCATGAATATGTATCATATAGGTTATTATCATTTACATTTAAATATTCTATATATGAATGGTTCCTTAATCTACCTGACAACTGTATTATCTCATAGAATAACTTTGACATAATTTTTATTGATCAATTTGGAAATATCATAATCCCTTGTGTCATCTATCATCACTTTACAAATATTAAGAGAGATAAAAGTGAACCTATTAGGTCATTTAATTCTAGGTTCTAAAATATGTTTAGTCAGACCATGGATCCATATAAACCTAACAGAGCTTTAGCTTTGGAGGCTTATAAAGATGGTGTTGACCCCATGACTTATGTGTTTCTAAAGAGAACCCTTACGCTTATCATCACATTGGCTCAAGCCTATTTTGAATTAGTGGTTATTATAAACCAAATGAAAAACCAAGGACGTATGGATTATTCTATCCCAAATGTTAATCCTCAAATGCCTATATTAAACATTTTCCCAAATAATAACCTAAATACTCTAGCATTAAACCAATTCCCTACTTTGAATGTGTTGCATACTATTCATGCTACCCCTAATCAAAATTTAGGTTTCTTAAGACATCAAGTTACCAATGGATTTCATGACAATGACTAGAAGGATTTAGTGCTTATCAGTGGCATTAATAGCAACCAAGGTCAAAGTGTTGAGGTTCCAAAAAATGAGAATGAGTCTATATTGAAAATGGTATAGAAGCTTAGCACTGATTTTCTACAATTTCAAAAATAAGTTGGTAATGCTAATGATAATTCTAGAAGGAAATTCACTTTCCAAAAGTTCAATAAGCCTGGGAATAGGTTTTAGAATGACAATTTATATAATAACAAAGCTAATGATCCTTCTTCTAGCAAAAATAATATGGATATAAACCTCACTAATATTTCCTTAATAGATTATTGTAGGGTTCATGCTACTTCCAAGCATGGTGTGATTGATTGCATTGAGTTTTTGTAAAGCCTTTCAAGATTTTCAATAAGAACTTGACACATTTGAAGTCGTTTCAAATAAAGATGCTGCTATAAATTATTTTGAATCTTAACCATTTGACCAAGTGAATATGGTGGAAACTTTTCAATTCCATTTTCAAGAGGATAATGAGCCTGAAAATATTCCTAAGGAGATTCAAGAATTCTAACAATTTTTGAAGACATATCCTCTAAGAAATAGGGGAAAACAACCATTGACTACCTCTACCCCTCCTAAAAATTATGGAACCCCTCCATACACTATATCAAAGAATAATCCTAAACCCCATAGAGTAATTTCATCTAAGCTAACTGTTGATCCTCCAAGTAAAACTATCTATAATATTGTGGACGATATGAAAAGGATTAAAGCTAATATCACTCTTCATGAGCTAAGTCAGATCATAAAACAAAGAGACTTACTCTTGGAATCTTTATCCAAGAAAATTGGGAATCCCCCTAAGAATGATAGTGAAAATGTAATTACTCAAGTAATCAAAGTAGAGTCTCCACCTTTTTTACTTATAGTCAGGATATTTGGGAGGAATGTTCATAATTGTCTTTTAGATTATGGAACCTCAACTAACATTATACCTAATAGGATATGTGAACAACTAAATCTAACTCCAATCAAATATGATAAGATAGTAACTTAATTAGATAAATCTAGAGTTAAGGTTATAAGATAAATATTGAATGTACATATACAACTAGCTAGTGAACCTAGGGTTTAACAATTCATTAATATCCAAGTGGTAGAAATGCCTAGTGCTTATGGATTTCTTTTGAGTAGAGAATGGACTAAGGCCTTAAATGGATATATGTCTACTAATTTATCAAACTTGTGGCTTCCTTAGAAAGGTGTTCCAAATCAAATAAGAGTGTAAAGGGAACCTCAAATAAAACACATGATAACAAAATATAATGTTGTTAATGAAAGGGTAAATTTCCTAGATTCTGATTTGGGAGTTTTCACTTTAGAAATTACAAAAGAACTAGTTTCCAAGAGTTCTTTAATTTTTAGTTTTTGGAAGTTATATATTTATGGTGGGAAGTGTAAATCAAGATTAGGAGCTGGTATTATATTGATGGATGCTTCAAAAAAGCAATACCATGTAGCTTATTAGTTACAATTTCCTTGTACCAATAATTTAGCTGAGTATGAGGCTCTCATACTTGGATTGTAGTTTGCCATTAAGCACAAACTTAAGGAACTCCTTGTATATGGAGACTCTAAACTTCTGGTTAACCAAGTAAGGATTAAATACTAGTTCAAATTATCTTACTTAAAGAGATATAAGTTTAGGGTATTGGACTTGATCGAATCTTTTGATGCCTTCAACATCTTAGCTATTCCAAGAGAAGAAAACAAAGTTATTGATGAGATTTCCTCTGCTATAACTAACCTCATGCCTAGTCATGATTCTCAAAGAATCAATATTGAGCTAGTACCATGTCATTCAATTCTTGACAATGTAAATCATTTCCAAGTTTTCAATGATGATCAACAAATCATATATTTATTAACTAATTATGTAGCTTTAGAAGCTCACATTATTGATGAGGTTGATGAAACTTTTCTTGAGGAGGAACTTAATGGTAAAATCATCCAATTAAGTGACAATAAGATACCTAAAGGGATGATTTCATTGAAAAGACTATTTGATCTTGACAATATTTTTGAAGCAACTAAACAACCTAAGGTAAATGGTAGAGATTATCATGTGATGAACCTGGGTCTACATGATCAGCCCCAAATGGTGAATATAAGGAAGGCTTTCATTAAAATGGAAAATAAAAATTCTATAGAGTTGTTTACATAATACAAGGATGTAATTACTTTATCTTATGAATATTTGAAAATATTTGACCCAAGGGTCATTACTCATACTATACCTCTTCAAGAAAGTTGTAAACCTTTTAGATAGAAGTAAAGCCCAGTCAACCCTATTTTAGAACCCATGATTTTTAAAGAAGTCAATAAGCTATTGGATGTAAGGATAGTGTTTCCTATTAGACATTCCACTTGGGTGGCAAACCTAGTCTCAACCAGAAAAAAAAATGGAGAAATAAGATTATGCATAGATTTTAGGAATTTGAATAAAGCATCTAAAAATGATAATTATCCTTTACCTTCTCTATAATAGGTTATCCAAACTATTTTAGGATCTTTCATGATGTCCTTTTTAGATGATTTTTGTAGATATAACTAGGTGCTTATTGTTCTAGAGGACAAGATGAAAACAACTTTTACTACTAAAGGGGAATATATGCTTACAAGAGAATGCCTTTTGGATTAATTAATGTAGGGGAAACTTTTGAAAGGGCCATGGAACATTATTTCTAGGGTTTAGTGGGTAAGTGTATCATCATATATATGGATGATCTTATAGTATTTTCTTGAAATAGAGAGGAACATTTTGTACATTTGAGGCAAGTATTTGATAGATGCAGAAAGTATGGTGTATCTCTTAACCCCAAAACAAGTATATTCTATGTTAATGAAAAAAAATTGTTGGAACTTATCATTAACAAAGATGGGATTTTTGTAGATCCTGATAGAGTAGAGGCCATTTTTAAAATTGGGTTGCTTAATAGCCAAAAAGAACTTAAGTCATTCTTTGGTAAGATTAATTTTGTGAGGAACTTTATTTTAGGCTTTGATACGATTATCAAACCTTTGAATGATTTGCTTAAAAAAGATGCTATAATTTCTTGGAATGAAGAATCTAAGAAAGCATTCACTGACATTAAGAAGGCAATCACTAAAGCTCCAGTCTTCATAATCCTTGATTTCTCAAAATATTTCTATCTATATTTATTTGCTTCTAAGCATACTATGGCTACAGTGCTAACTAAAAAAGTTGATGAAAATTATCATCTCATACCTATCATGAGCACCAAATTAAAAAATACAAAAGTGAATTATTATATGATTGATAATAAAGCTTATGAATTGTTAAAGGCAATAAAAAAATTTAGACATCACCTCCTTAAAAATAAGGTACATGCCATATTACCTGATCCAACTACAAAGCTTATGTTGAGTCAGAATGAGCTTAGAGAAAGAAGAGGCAAGTGGATGGAAATTCTACAAGAATATTATATAGATATGAAAATATCCAAATTAGTGAAATTTCAAGGTTTAGTTTAGATGATTACTAGTATTGACCCAAAATTCCATGTCATGTAAGTAGATCAACAAAATTTCCAACCCAATGAGTGGTATGACTCTATTATCTATTTACTTGTTAATGGTGTTTGTCCCCTAGGATTTATAAGAGAAAAAAAGAGAACCTTGAGGCTCAAATTATATCATTACCTCATCAAGAATGGAATCTTGTATAGGAGTAACTTTGAGGGATACTTTTTGAGATGTGTATCCAAAGAAGAAGTAGTTTGGATTATGACTAATTTCCATGAAAAGCTGTGAAGTGGGCACCCTTTAAGAAGAACCACAACTCAAAATATTATTAGGGTTGGATATTATTGTCCCACCCTCTTAAAAGATGATTATAAGAATGTGAGGGAGTGTCATTCATGCCAAATTATTAGCACAAAGGAGCCAAAGGCAGCCATGCCTTTACAAACCATGATGGTGGATAAACCTTTTGCATAATGGGGATTAGACTTTGTAGGAGTAATAAACCCCAATTATTATAAAGGTCATAAGTATGTCTTAACTACCATAGACTATTTCACTATGTGGACTGAGGTAATAGCCACTAAGTAATGCAGAACAAAAGAGGTGATCAATTTCTTAGAGGAAAATATTTGTACTAGATTTGGAACCCCAGTTTCTTTAGTTTGTGACAATGGATCTACATTCATTTATATTGAAATGATAGAATGGGATAATGACCAAGGAATTGCACTTAAATTTTATTCTAATAAATACCCTCAAGTAAATGGTGTTTCTAAATCCACAAACAAAAATTTGATGAAAGCTATCAAGAAATTTGTTGAAGATAGACCTAGAACATGACATAAACTTCTTAAGTTTGCATCATGGGTAGATCGAATCAAGATCAAATAAGCTCTCAAGGCTTCACCATTTTTTTTGGTATATGGTTAGGAGCCTATCTTTCCCATCACCTTGAAGTTGCCTATGCTCACATTCATGCAAGAACACATGGAGGACATCTAAGAACTTGTTAATTATAGGCTATTAGACATCATTCAAATAGAAGATGCCAGAGAAAAGGCATTTAAAAAATTTAGTAGACACCAATAAACTATGAAAATATGGTTTGATAAGAGATCTAAAGTGAAGGTATGTATCCAAGGAGACTTAGTCTTTCTTTGGAACAAAGCATCAGAACCTAAAGGTAAACATGATAAGTTCACTCCTTTATGGATTGGTCCATACAAAATTATAGAAATATTGGGCAACAACACTTTCAAGTTGAAAAATCTCCAAGTATCAAGTTTTACATTACCCACCAATGGGAAATATCTCAAGCATTACTTTGCTACTGCTCCATCAGGGCTCTTCATGAAGTGAATGTGTAAGGTTTTTAAAGCTAGAATAGGTAGGTTAGTTAGTTCCCTTTCTTGCTTTGTTTTTCATTCCTTGATGGGCTTGTATATATTTGTCTAGTTTGCATTTTGTATTTTATTGCTTGGTGGTGTTCCTTGGTTGTGGTAAAGTCTCATGGTATTATTTTTTGGTTTGTAATTTCTCAAAAGGGTGGGTATAAATCTTATAAAAGTTAACATGAGGTGGAAATAAATTAGTATGAAGTAATCATGGGTATTGGTATAGATTGGTATAGGAATTTAATGTCCTCTAAAGATTTAAACCTTATCCTATATCAAAACATGGTTTTAATAAGAATCATATGTATACAATGTGAATTTATTTTATTAACTCATATTCATACTTACACTTAAAACACATCCTTGTCATGGACTAAAGTTTCAATTAAAGGAGAGTATCCTAATGCCAAGGCATTTGACCAAATCTTTAAAACCAAGCTATATTGGTATCCAACCTTTGAAAAAGGACTTAGAAAATGTAAGAAAAAAAATCATTTCAAAACATATGAAAATAGAAGCAAAGGTGATTCAGGTAATTTCCACTAGGGCTATGGACACCTAGCTAGTAATGGATCAAGACCTTGAGTGGAACCAAATGTATCTCTATTAGGGCTATAGATGTTTGGCTGGTAGTAGAGCAATGCCCAAGCCTCCTCTAAATTAAGAGTTACTAGTCTTAAAGAATATCTAAAGTGCTCAAAGTTAAGTGTAATGGACCAAAAGGATATGAACCTAGATGTTGTTTCTTGAAGTTCATGATAAATAGTAAGTGGAATCGAATCACACACTACATGTTTATTTTTTAATATCTAAGTTTAAATTTTATACATAAGGAATTTATTTCAACTAAAATTTTATTCAAGAGAAAGTATATCTCCAAATGGGATATAAATTTCATATAAAAGTATAAACAAGAGCCCTATTTTCTAACATATTACTATGTTTCCCTTGTGAGTCACCATTTATTGAGACCAACACCCCCCTTTGAAAAAGATATGAGCTTTGGTGTATCTGATTATGATCATGTTTATAATTTTGATAAATAATAATCTTTAAAGTGACTAATTTTAGGTTCCATGGAAGAAGTCAGGGTTCCTGAATAATAAACCCTATCGGTTTGAATTTAAACATTTATGAGAAAATCTAGTAGGAAATTTTATGCATGATCAGGCTTTAACTTAAATTTTATGCACTTTTGTAGATCTAACACTTTACGCTTGTTAATTGGATTTAATCCAATGATATTTCAAGTTTTAATTCTTTTATAAAGGCATATAATTAATTATTAGGGCCCTAGTAAAGATCTAATGGTGATCGCTTGATCAGAGGTTTTAAATCTAATGGTGCAAATTAAATCCAAAGCTTTAGGTAATCCTAAGAGATTTGCACATGGCATTAAATTATTAGATTAATAAATTCTATTGTCTTAAATTTTATAGGTTCACTCCCATCATTTGACATCTTTGAGGATGTATTTGACATGACCAAACCCATCAAATTTAACCTAGATAATCCTCGAAGCCTTAGGAGATCTTGAGGACTTTATGCATGACATTCAGTTATTTGATCAATAAATTCCATTGTATTAAATTTGATAGGTTTACTCCCATAATTTTATGTCTATAAGGATGTATTTGACGTGACCAAACTGATCAAATTTAACCCAGACAATCACTAAAGCCTTAAGAACTATCAAGGGCTTTATACATGGCATTCAATTATTGGATCAATAAATTCCATTGTCTTAAATTTGATAGGTTCACTCCCATCATTTGACATCTATGAAGATGTATTTTATGTGACCAAACCTATCAAATTTAACCTAGACAATCCCTAAAACCTTGGGAACTCCATTGTCTTAAATTTGATAGGTTCACTCACGTCATTTGACTTCTGTGAGGACATATTTAACGTGATTGAACCTATCAAATTTAACTTAGATAATTTTTAAAGACTAATCAAAGGGGGAATTTATAAAGAAACCTTTTAATAAATTCCAATATTTTTATGAAGATAAACCTAGCATATAAATATCTTAGCCTAAGTCATTTTGTGTTTTTAAACATAAAATTATAAATGACATTTTTAAGCCTAAGATTCATATAATCATGAAACTGACTAAAAGGTAAGCATATTGAAGGATGTAATGGTGATTTATTATTTTATAAATTTTATCCAATAATGTGTCGAGCCTAAAGACTTTTTAAAAAGTATAGGGTTAATTATTTGGCCCTAACTAAGATCCAATGGTGTTCACTTGCTCACTGGATTTGATATAATGGTGTGATGAAGTTGAGAAATTTTCAAAGGCCTTGTGAGCTTGACACATGGCATATTCAATGAGCTTAAATATCAAGATACCAATGAAATGTAAGGACTTGGATTTGGTTTTTCAAAGCAAAATAAAGAGGACTTTTGAAAGCTAACGGCTTGCCTTTAATTAACATTTATGAAATTTACCATGAAAGGCATGGAACCCTACCACATAGGCTCGATGTAAGCATGGAGGATAAAAATGAAAGATATATTATGATTAAAAAGGAAGAAGACATAAGAATGAGGTCCCATCAAATATAAGGCACATATGAAATCAAGATTTGAATATTTTTGCCATTAAAGCTAAAAACCCTAAACCTTGTATAAATAAGGAATCAAGTTGTTTCTTTTTATCACATATCAATCAAAGTAAGTGTAACTTGAGTTCATAGAAAGTGCCTTAGTGAGATATTTGTTTTCATCAACTATAATTCAATGTTATCAATGGCATTGAGTAGGCAATAGATGAAAATTGAAGCAAAGATTTACCTAACTTTAGATGGTGAAAGAAGGGTTTTTAGAGACTTAAAGTCAGATTTGACAGCCCTGAATGTGATTGTAATAAAAAATTGGTCTGAATTATTCTTCTTTATAAGGGAGTTGTAACCAATTTTCTAGGAGGAAAAGAGGAATGCTATGGTGTACCAAAAATATAAAGACCTATTATCAATTTAGCTAGCAGGCCTCCACCATATAGATACTAAACCAGAGGTAATGCATTGCATTGACCTTCTTGTTCCTATTTTTGTTCACTAAAGAATATATGAATAGTGGATTATTCATAAAGGAAGTGTCAATAAAGTTACATGTATAGCTCCCATAGCCTTTGAGGATTACTATAAGCTCCCTTTGCCTCATGTCAATCTTCCATCCTTGAGAGAATGGACAAATTCCCAAAACATGGATTTAGTCCTCTCACCTAGGTTAATCCAAGGTTCCCATGTTTTCAAGACCCCTAATGGTGAGATTCATATTTCCTAATTTAGGGAGGGTGTTAGGGCAGCTATGAATTTATTTAATAAAGCCTTTGGTGCCTCTTATATTATTTATTTGAGTAAGGTCTGGGTATCTTATGTCCATTTCATGTTAGAGTGGAACTTAACCCCTCCAATTGGAGACTTAATAAGTTTTTTCTTGGCCAAACAATTTATATCCATTAAGAGAAAGACTTCCAAGAAATTATTTATGATGTCCTACCTCTTAAATTCACTCCTAGCCTCTATTAATTTACCTAGCATCCAAAAGTGGTCCCTTGATAGTAGAACTACCATTTCCCATCATTACTCCAAATTAAATATATTAATATATATAAATCACATGCAATTAATATGTGATGGTATCTTCCCAGTCATTTTTGAGGCAATCACTAGTATCCCTATGCATAGGCTTCATCCTCTAATCAAAAGACAAGTGGAGACCATGGGGGATGTGTGGTTCTATCCAGATTTCACTATAATAAGGATATAATGAATCATGGTCCAACCATATAGATTGCCTATATATGTTCTCAATAAGCTTGTAGAGTAATAAATTTCTTATCAAATCATCCAGGGAATGGATTGGCATTGAAAGAAGAATAATAAAGCTTAGGTTCATCCCTTTCCACTAGACATTAGTATAATTTTAATTAAGGATTTGAAATAGGTAGAGATCATGGTGGTTCATAAGAAATATTTTGATTTTTAGCTAGATGATCTTAAGATGTGGTATCCCAATGATAGAGTGGATAACCATATTCATGATAAAAATGTCTCAAAGACTAAGTATAAACATCAACCGAGTGTGGGAAATGGTATTTACACAAAGGTAAGGAAATTTAAAGAAGTCCTATCTAGGGTTAAAAAATATAACATAAAATTATAACATAGGTTGGTTAGGGATAATAAGCCCTCAGGAGAAATATGGCAACTACATCCCTTTCATTATCACTTATTGCCAAGACCATCTAGGACTACACATCAAGAGCAAATTATTGAAGGACAATATTTTGAGCCTCAGTAGAGAGAATTGGCAAAGTCACCCTAGGTTGGGAAACCTAAGGATGTAAAGGGAAAAGGTAAAGATGTGATTTAGGAGTCCATCATAGAGCATAGACCTAGTGAAGGTCCCCAAATTTAGGCATCCCCACTAAGGTCTTCTTCCCCAATAGAGGTTATTAGCATGATTACTTTAGAAATCAAGAAAATAGTGTAAAGTGCCATTATTAATATCTCAACATCTTATGGTTTTGATAAGGAAGAGGATCCATCTAAAGAAGAAAGCAAATAATTAGTTCCATTGGATGGAGGAAAGAGATACGTAGAATTGGCCTTAGTTACTCTAGTTCCAAGAAAGAGGCCTAGGTTAACTTTTACTCACCCTAATAGTGAAATTAAACTCTTCAGTGATGAGAATAAAATTTATGGACTATATATTCTTGATTGGTTTGTCTATGAGAATTTTCAAAAAATCCCATCTCTTTCTCCTTCACTAGCTTTGACTCGAGTTGACATTGATGTTTAGGATAATGTCAAGCCTTGGATTTAGGATATTCTAAACATAAAATCAGAGAGAAGCATCTAGATCCTTCATAATAAGGAAATACAAGGGATTGATACCCCAAGAGCCTTTAGGAGTTTAAATGTAGAGATTCTTAAAAAGCCACAAGTAAAGGAATCTGACCCTCAGGTCCTTTTCAATATAGATACATCAAATCTTGAGAGAGTAGTAACCAAGAAGATTACTATTGGTACTAAGGATTTCAAATTTCAAAAGGTGGAACCATTTACTAGTTTAAATCTTATTCTAAGGCAAGCAATAGGGGGCATCCTATATTTTAAGAACACCTAGCTAGTATGGTAGTAGCCTATTTAACAATGACCCTGGCTAGAGTTCAAGGAATGAAACATAGGATTCTCAACTCAAAGAAAGAAAAACAATATTTATAATCTTAGATCCTCATTTCAATTCTTAAGGACATATTACAAGTGTTGAATAAAGCCTTGATGGATGCATTTGAGAATTTAAAAATCATCAAGCTTATATTGAGTGCTTTAAACCATCAAATTGATATAGCACAAGCCTTAATCACTCAATGGAAAAATTCTTAAGCTCAGAGGGAGGATCTCATCAGGGTACATAAGATAAAGCAAGCATTTGGCTTCAATATTATGAAACTTAGACATTTGGACATCTTCATGGCAATTTTGGTGGATAAAAAAGAGGATTTTATCACTTGGAGTAATGATGTTAATGACTTGATCAAGAGAGACACAAGATTGGTAACCCAAATTAAGAAAATTTTGGGGAACACATTAGATAACCCTTCTCAAACCACTACTATAGGACTAATTAGTGATGAAAAATTCAAGTAAAAGGTTGGTGTTCACATCTAGGGAATCATAGAAATTAAATGTCATTCAACCAATGATAACCAAAAGATCCTTGATATCATAATTTCTATAGAGAAGCAAATTATAGAAGCACAATGTATCAAGGAACTTGTATCTTGAGCTGATAATGAATTTGACAAGTTAGTAGAGCAAGATGAGGATTATCGAATGAAACCTACTATGGATTTTGAATTAATCAAGGAGCAATATACCAAGGTGAAAGACTTCCTCAAATAGGTTTAATTGAAGCACCCACCAATGAAATTCCTAAAAGAATATTCTTTTTCTAATGTATATACTAGTCTGTTAGCAATTACTCTTTCTTTTCAATTTGGCATATGACCTTCCACATGGTATCTTTATATCAAGGATATCTGTCTTTATCTACATGTGGATATTTTAAAATTTAACCAATTAACTATCTATGTTTCCTATAAATAGGTAGATGTTTTCCATTTTTGAGGGAACATTTTTGAGAAATTGTAAACTAGGAACATTTAATACAACTAAGTAATTATAAAAATATTATCTAGATAGTTTTGTTGAATGTCCATGCTACCTCCCAATTCCAGATAGTCATCTTAAATTTCAATGTTTCTTTTTATTTTAAGATACATTCTTTATCATAGGGTTGTTAATTTGTGCTAAATTTCAGATTAAATGTAATGATCTCAAGTATACTTCTTTTTATTTGCTCTATATTCAGATGTACTTAGGTTATTCAGATCATAATAACAAATCTTTAAAGTAAATTTGGTTCTTATTGATGATTCATATTTTTCCTTTAAATTTTTCTTGATTTGTGATAGAATTTGAGCTTATGTTGTTTTATAACATAAATTGGTTCAAATGTGCTCAAATTAATTGGAATTTTGTCATAATATTTGAGATGAAAACTTGAAATCATGTTTGTTTCTTACTTTACCATTCTCTTTTCTTATTTTTATCAAGATTCACTCTAGCTTAAAGATCATTGTTAATACTCATTTAGTTTAGCTTCTAAGTCATCAAAAACTATTGAATATATAAATATTTAAACCCTAGTGGCTCCTAACTACTAAATCAAACAAATATTATGGATAGTTCTCATACTCTACTTCTATTTCACCATAGGCATCATTAAATTATCACAAACTATAACTCATGCCTTGGATTTTCAAATCCTAAAATGAGTAGTGTTTATCAATAGTTAAGATCACCTGTGGTACATTTTGAAGCATCAACAAGATATAAATAAAATTTATGAATGTAATCATTTTACTTGAGACAATGCACAAACACTATCTATAATGAGCCAAATATCTTAGATAATGATGAAATAAATAATAATGAATAATGATGATAAATATTTACCTAGAAGTCCAAATTATGTTTCAAGTACACATTCAATGTATAAAGTTTTATATTTTGTTGATGAATATATACATGATTATTTAACCCTAACAATGAAGATAATTTCATGAAAACACATAGTGATGAAAATAATAATGAATAAAATATCATCCCACAACTAAACGATGAAACTAATAATGAAGAAACTAGTAGTGAACATAATGATTTTGAAACACCCTCTCAACAAATTACAACATTAACAACACCTCTAAGGATTATGCATATAAAATACAAGTACTTAATTTAAGTTGATGAAAACATTTTTTATTGAAAAATGCACATTCATTAATATACCAAGATAAAATATGTCATTAATAATATAAAAACCAATGCATTAAAAAATGTCTGATCTCCGTTTAAGAAGACTAGCTAAAAACATTTGGGATAGTTTCTTTGATATATTAAATTTTGATAAGAAAAAATATCAATTATTTATTTCATTGATGAAATTGATTAAGATGAGACCTACAATGTACACCTTAGGACTAATAAAATCTAACATGGATGATGAAAATAATTAAATTGATGAAAATATACATGACACAGATCATACTATAGGCCCAAAATCACACAACAAAGATTGTAATGTTTCCTGGTGTATAATTATAACTTATGCAGTAAGTAGTTAACTAGGGAAAAATGAATGATTTCAAAAACTAATCGAGCACTGGATAGAAATAGAAAAACACTAATGAATTCAATTAGAAGATTCTAAAGACTTAATGATGCTAATATCACTGAGCTTTAGAAATTATCTAGTAGACTTCCATGAAAGGAAAGGGCTATAGTCAATGCTCTCAATGATTTAATTGTACAATTTTGGAAAGACATTACAAAAAATTCACCCAATACAAGAGATGTAATGAAAATAAAAATTGGTTCTCTTGATTGTGAACCACATCTAAAAATTTTATTGGATATGATCTAAACACAATTTTACTCTAAGTTTTTGGAAAATATACATAATTTTCTATTAGTCAAATATATTTTGAGATGGATAAACTATTTTGTGTAAAAATAAACTGCAATCGCACCACTTATTGTAGAAAATATGTTAAATTTTCAATGCACTATGATGTTTTTCACCATATACATTATACTTTGTGTATTAACAAAAAAATTCATGTGTGTGGCATATAAGTTCCACCAAAATTAGCCAAAGAATTTATTCCAAACATTTTTGTGGAAGATTAGATGGATAGTTATTTTAAAACAAAGCATGTTTGGATGGAAATTGTAGCATTTGTAGTAGATTTCCAAAATAAAAAAATTATATCCATGAGGAGTGTACAAGTATAATTAGACATAAATTAGATAGTTTGAGTAAATACAAATATGTTAAATTTGATTTTAGAGAAACCATGTGAAGAATTTTGACCTTGACATTTCAGATCAGCTCTCATGATCTTTCTTTAGGAGAAAGACATGATATGAAATGTCTAGGTCAAAATTCTTCACACAGTTTCTCCAAAAGCAAATTTCAATTATATGGACTGTGAAAGCATAAAATATGCACCGAATATGTGACTTATCAAGTAAAATATGGGAAATAATATAGAAGGTGTGAGCTTATTAAAAAATAAATACATGTTCAGAATTTATTGTCAAATTTAGGGAGGAAATTATTTATGAGTATATAAGGCACACCCATAAGGATAGATGGTTGGATGAATATTTCAAGCTAAGGACACATTATCATTATATTTTATTAATTTATTAGTTGGATTTTATTATTACACATTCAAACTAAAAATGGAAGTTTAGTCCCAATATTAAAAATCAATATAAGTTTCCATATTCATGCATATAACATTCATGCATTACCTGATAGTATAGATTAAGATCAAATAATTTTGAGGGAGTACCATTTCTATGTTAGTGATGATTGATCACATTGTACAAAGTACATACAAGGTTGTTTTGTGATGTTATATGGATTGCTGATTGAGATGAAAATTAATTTCAATCAACATTACATTTAGTTAGATAATTTCACATCATAATTAAAGAAAGCATGAATGTTTTACTAATTGAGTAGGATGCATATTACCAATATAATATAACCTATTTGGATTTTCACTTAGGCTAGTCATGTAAAAGGGGAACATGATGGTGTTGGATCATGTGTAAAAGATTCATTGCAAGAGAGGAGTATAATTTTGAAGATAGTGTTATCTTGAATGATGCAATAACCATTATTGAATGGTGTAATGAGAAAATAGACCATGGTGCTCAATTAAATTATATTGTTCATATATATTTATAGTTGATGGAAGAACACTTGGAGAATTATGATAATTAAATGACTATAATGGGATCAAGTGAGATCCATTCATTTCATAGCTCAAATGGAGGTTTTTGGACTATTCATACAAGAGACTTGGAATGTTTTGGTTTTTCATGCATGGAATCTATTTAGAATGAGTGTGAGTTAAAAGAGTGGGTGGATGAATGGAGATACAAACCTCTAATTATAATTTCCACATATTAGGTTCCATCAACATTACAACTTATAGATATGACGTTGTCACATGACTTTTACCATGTATTTAATCTAGTGCAACTAGGTAGAATATTAATCATTATGTACTATTTATTTTCATTATCTATCTTGACAATATAATTAAAAAATAACTCATTATCTATCTTGATATAGGGCATGATTTTGTAGTTATTGCTGACAAAGATAATTTTTTAATTTGATAAGGTAAAAAATAAGTTTTAAAAGGATCCTAGAACCAACAAAGTATAGTACAAAAAATTTAAATAGACCAAATCAAGGTTGAGTAGCCAAAACAATAAGAAACTAAAGGACTAAACTAAGAACCATAAAAATAGTAAACTAGAAAGAGAATTAAGAGGAAAGTCCCTTTGATGGGTCTTCAATATCTTTAGGAATCTTCACCGAGATGATATATTTTACCTTAGAAACCTTTGCTTGAGTGTGGTTCTTGGGGCCTTCAGTAGCTTCACCAAATAAGATCATATAGGGATGCTTTTGTCATATAACCTATAAGGGAGATTGATTTATGGGTCCCCCCTTGGAGGGACCTAGAGGGGGGATTTTAATGATTTAGGAAATGGAATGGTAGGGGAATAGGTAGGTTGGGTAGGCTGAATAAAAGCCTAAACCATGGATTCAAGATATTTGTGCAAAGAGTTCCAGTCCTAAATGAGCTTGGTAAGCACCATCCCTATGTGTTAAACCTTGGATTTAAAATTATCTAGATGGATTTTTATTTCCATCTCATCAATTAGAATGGATTTCCATCTCTATGTAGTCTCCATTGGGGTACCCCCTTTGAGAGAGATAGGCTTAGGTTTGGGGATAAACAACTTAAGGGGAAGGTCATTAGAAGGGGACTTAGATACAATGTCTTAGGAAGTGAGATTAGAGGGATGGTGGGATAATCCATTAGGGAGTCATCTCTAAAGTAGGATCCCCTAGTGGGAGCATCTTAATCATAAAGGTATTGGTCATGCTTGAATAGGAGGAGAATCAAACCTTGGTGGAGGATGGGATTAGAGATATTCACTTAATGTAATAAAATAGTGATTTTGAGGGACTTTAGCAAAAAGAAAGGTAGACTAATTTTGTAACCAATAAAATTATTTAACAACAAAAAGTGGTGGGAAAATATAAGAGTGTATTTACCTTAAAGCATCATGTAATGCATGACTTGAAGATAAATGCCAAGCTTGTAGCGTGGGAGATCAGCCCATGGGAAGCCTTTTTTATCTATCTATATAAAGTCATTCATCTTAAAAAAACATTGTAATAGATCTTGCTTTTTTATTTGGCCCTTGAATTCCTTGGTGCCTTCACATGACATACCAATCACTTTTCCAATGTATTCCTCTGAAACATTGATCTTGATGCCATGAATGGTCACTTTTTGATTATTCTAAGCTGAAATGAAATTATAGTCAACCTCTGCATTATGTTTCATGAATCACTCCATGAACTCAGTGAATTCCCCATATTTTAGCTTCTTCTAAATTTTTTTTTGGCCATGAACATCTTTGAA
>JARHVA010007627.1:525000-565000 GCA_037957365.1 Torreya grandis | reverse complement strand
CCTATTCAATTACAAATATCATTATAAAAATTACATACTATACATGCAACCAAGTTCATAAATTAAGTTTAAACTCGAATACAAAAATAATTTTAACATGTACTTACTACAATCTTTTGATCATGTCAATATATGTCTAACACTCAATAGGGTTGGTGACAAGTTGAGGTGAAGGAACAAGAATGTGAAATGGGGATAAAACATGAGAAGATACCTTACTAATAATCTAAATAGGACTATCAGATGTCATCAGGCAACCCTACATACATAATACATTCACATAAGTTATATTTGTTCAAATATATAGTACAATTATTTTAAAAACTATATTTACAATTCAAAATTATAAGTTACCATGTACTTTAGTGAATACCTATATATATGACATTTTAGAAGAAATGGATATTTTATCTTAGCTCATATAGATGGAGGAGTCTCCATGTTGGTCATCAACTAAAAAAATAATCTCACTTAGTTTTATATAAAATATTAAATATCTATGGTAAATTTATCACCTTTATTAAACCCATAATTAGATAAAATAAATTTCAAAACCCTTTTATCTCTATACAAATTGGAAACTAACAAGTAATTTAACTAAGAAATAATTCATGGTGATGTAAGAAATAATCCTTATATGAATTTTCACTTGCATAATCAAATTGAAGTGATTTAATTTGAGTAATCGAGATAAACATTTCCCCTAGCCACTTCAACTCATGTCTTATACTTAAAATTTTATCACTTTTAACTTCTGAAACTCTACTCAGTTTCTTGATTTATTCCTTACCCTATATACATGCATTGTGCACTTGTATGTTTCTAAACTTCACTATCTCATATTAGGACCCTATTGGCATGGAAGTAAACACACAAAGAGAATAAAAGTATGAAAAATAGAAACACAAAATTAGGAGATAAAATGGGAAAAGTGACTTAGGAATATAATAGACTAAGAGTGTGCTATTTAATAATAATGTACTTGAATTTTGAGATTCTTGATAGATAAATTTAACTTAAGATATTTAATAGAATGCATGATTCACATAAGGGAACTAACTTAAGGATTTGGAAGATAATTAGTGGTATTATAGGTATAAATGAAAATATCAAGTACTTAAGAAACACTATGAAGAAGAGATGATAATCAAGAAACTTATGAATTATTAAAAAAAGTTTGAGAAGGTCAAGGAACACCACTAATATTAAATTAAAATAAATATGAGGAGAATATATATTTTGAAAAAAATGAGAGAAAGGCATCATTAGACATTGAAGAAGATTCTATGAAAGGTTGATAATTATTAAAAGCATTCAAATATCCATTATTCACCCTACAAGATATATATTCAATTAGGGGTTCTTAGGTTAGGGATTTTATCTCTATATATTTCAACACATCTCACACATAATTTTCATTCATAGATCATTATCATTCAAATTTTAATTTGAATGTGTATGATTATTAGTCAAGATATTATATCTATATAAATAAAAAAATTACACAAAGTATAATATTAACTTAAAATTACCTATGTATATGTGAACATTGGCCTGATAACATCAATATATGCACTAGTAGATGGCCCAAAAAATAGATGTCTACATGTAAACATCTATTGACCCAAAAATGTAGTAGTGGACCATAAATATGATGGCATCATTTCCTCTAGAAATATAGAAATTTAAATATATATTATTTAATTTATATGTAAATTAATTGTTATCTTTTAAATACAAATATAACTAAAATTTGACATGTCAAATTTAAAATATACCTACATATGTTTAGTGACCAAAATGTGTACATCAAATGTATGTGCGAAAAAATAATCACTCAAAAGTATATTATCTAATCCCTTAGAACCACCGCCATTATCATATAAAGATACAATGCATATAGAATCATAAAATATATAATAGTAAGGTCAGATATGGACACTAAGTGGAATATCTCTAGCATCAGTCTCAAAAATCCTACTTGTATGCTAAATGAGTGTGTCAGTAAGCACACTAAGTGTATTCAAGGTGTCAATATCCATGACCTCATTCATCATAGAGGGGATCTTAGGCTAAATTGGATTTTGGGTAGGGGGCCTTTTAGAGTGATTATCTACATGACATGCACGTATTCTATCCTACACAGAGCCTTTCTCTTGATCCTAAAACTCTAAGTAGTCAAAATAGTTGGGAATATCATTGAAGACAACATTATTGTAGATTTTCATAAAAAAATACAATGGTACCTCATGGTTTTAACATGGTGATTAATCAAACACCATCCACCATCAATCCCAAAAATTATTTCTAATCAAATTGTGCTAGCATTTGTGGATTTGGAAGCATTTTTATGGATAGTGGAAAGGGTACATTGGTTGTTAGGTCAATGAATAAGGCAAAAATTAGGTCTTTTGATATTTTTTTGTCCTTCACATAATTTTATAACAATTTATCATCATATTAAGTCCTACATATATCCATATATGATTTCCATATATCAATTTGACTAGTTATCAAGTCCACTTCACCTAATACTAAATATATGGTATTGGCCAAATATGTGCAGTGTTGTTGGTTAAAGTGTGGTCCCTCATTCTACTAGTTATTTGTCTAATTTCTATTTTTTTTTCCACTATGTGAAGCTAAATCCTCTTGAATTTATAGAGGGTCTTTTAGAATTGTAGGAGGGATAGGAGGGTTAAGAGGGTTACGTAAAAGGTTAGAAGGTATAGGGATAGGGTTAGGAGGAATGTTAGTAGGTTGTCCTCTTATAATTGAATGAGATGTTTAAAAAATGGGTTTTAACAATTTAATAATGTAAATATTTTTTTTGATAAAATATAGTGTTAATAGGTTTGGTTTTGGATTTATTACCTCTCCTTTGTGGTGGCATTATCAATTCATCAAGGTAATGGGTGATTTTAGCATGTTTTCTCCAATTCCAAGTAGAACATTATCATGGTTTATCTCAATAAGCACAGAGTAGAAAAAAATGAGTGAGAATGACAAAACCATAGGTTTGGGAATTTTTAAGCTTTTTATTTCTATGTTGGCATAAAACGTATGCATTATATCACATATGTGTTATTCCAACATATCATAACACATACATTCTATATTATGCCAACATAGGATAATGTCCATGTGTTATGGATCAGTATTTTTGAGCCTAAATTAACATAACACGTATGTATTATAATCATAATATGTATGCATTTTTTCTATAACATGTACACATTATGTGAAATGTCCACAAAATTCCTCCAACTCTATGCACATACCCACCTATAGAAATATTGATTTTTAAATTTAATGAGAATTGCAAATTTTTTATGATATTAATCAAGTTGTAGTATTGTTGTATTCAAAATTATTGTATGAAAATACACATCAATTTATATTATTTTAATTTTTCCCATTATAAAATTAGTATAAATTATTATAGTGGGTAAGATATTTGTTATATGTAATTATAATTATTTTATTCTTTCTAAGTTGACTAAATATTTTATATAAATAGCCTTTTTTACTTAAGGGATAATGAGTGATGAAGGCTGTGAACCTAAAAATAAATCACTCGTCTTAATTTTAGGTAGATATTTTTTTATGATTATTTGATATTAGAGAGTAATGCATAAGTGGAAAATGACCTAGGCTCTTCAAATTTTGATTATTATAAATTATTTCGCCAAAATAATGTTATAATTGTATACATTTTTAGTCCATAATAATTTATAATTTGCATGTTTGATTAAGGTTATAATAGATAGAGGCGTACCTATGGTCTATGTGACTAGTTGAATATGATAGGGATTGTACTTTATGACTTGTTTCCAAATAGTTTTAAGTTATTTCATCATCATTATATTCTCCTAAATGAATGGAAGGACCATTATCAGTGGGGAGGTGTTCATGGGACCATCAATCTATGGTTGGAGGAAAATAATCAAGATGATGCTCTCCATATATACAAGTTATCATAACCACTATTAAATGCATATTCATGGCTATTAATTCATTACATGATATTATTTACTTAATATTAATATTTTGATGGTGTTTTATCATGTTGTCTTATATAGATAAGGCTATTATATTCATTTTTTAAATGTATATTTTGATCCTTGAGGAAGCTGATGTATGTTTGGATCTTGTACTTGATTCAATGGAATCACTTTTTAACAATTAAACTTGTAAATTACATTTTTTATAATTATGATTTGTGACTAAACAATTAAATTTATTATAATGATTCTAATTTAATGTTTCAATTCCTATGAGATAAATGAAAATTGGTAATTATATTTATGATTGTTGTTAAAAAAAATATGTAGTAATTTTTTTAACTAAACCTAGTTAGGTTGTTAAATGTGGTGTCAGAGTGTATGTTCAAATGCTAGGACCTTATGGGTCTAATAATGTTACAATACATAAATCTTAGATGAAAATTATTAATAATATGGTTCATGTAAGGGGTAGTGTATATGGAAATATATCCAACCATGACCAACAACCTAACCCTAACTAGTTAGCAACATAACAAACTGTCAAATTAGATCATATCCTCACAACATTCAATGAGACACGAGACATAATAGAGTATTTATAACAATAAATATATATGAATAATGAGTAGGGTGAGAAAGATGAAAACCAAAATTATCAATAATAAAATCAAGAGAAAGATAATGTTGAATAACACCAAGCAACAAGAGCTCAAGTTATATCAAAACTTGCACATGACATCAAATAGGTGAATCCATCAAAATATGATGGAATGGTGCTGGGGGATGAAGCTAGAAAAGTGGATCACATAAATATAAATTAAATTGAGATCCAAAATTAATTTGATGTAATAAAATTAGTATGGGTAGAAAACCAATTGGTTAGTAAAGATGAAACATAGTGGGTCAATAATAAAATGGAGATGGGCCTTGATTCTATACCACTACAAGGGATCATTTTTTAGCATTATTCAGGGTAAGGTGGTTTTTGTATCTTTATTTTTGATAAAAATATGATATATTTTCAAAATATTAAGGAGAGTTTTTAGTGACTAGATATTAGAAGAATTTTACAAAGCTTCTCAAATATGTTCCCCAATATCTAAAAGATGAATGATTCTAAATAAAAAAGTTCATAATGGGGTTGAATCCATAATTAGATGTGAGGTGGATGTACATGGACCAAATTACATGGATTAAGTATTTCAAAAAGTTTTTAAATAAGATAAGAAACTCAAATCTCTCATTATAATTAGAGATAAATATAACAAATAAGTTCATAAATATGAAGCCTTTATTCAAGAGGAAGAATTGGAAGTGAAATAGGGATTTTAAAAACAAGTTCAATAATAAGTGTCCTAGGTATAATAATACTTTTGGGTCAAGGAAGCCATAGAATGGTTTCAGATATGGGAATGTAAACAAGGGAGGTAACTCATCAAACAATAAGGGACCTTGAAGAGGATGCTTTCTTTGTGGAGGATACCACTATTTAAAGGATTTTACATAATGTAAAACTAGAAACAAATTCAAGAATATTTCTTTGACATCCCAATACGGAACATTTCAATAATTAATTCATGCAATAGTTGACAATCATCATGCTAATTTATAAATTTCACCTATTGAAGTGTCAGGTACATTATTTGGTCTTTCTCTTAATCTTTGGATCAATACATGAGATACTAAATGTTTTATTTATCTAAATTGAATTAGTAAACTTCCTAGAAAATTTAGGTATTTGAAAAATTCATGGACTATGTAATATGTAAACCAATCAAATCTCAAGGTTCATAGATTCCTCATACAAACTAAATTAAAATTACCCAGCTTCACTATTATAGTAGATTTGTATGTAGCCTCATTAGGGTCTTATGACATGATATTACAGTTAGTTGTATTTGGACACATAGGGATAAGGCATATATTTTTTTCAAATAAAGTGGAGTGTTTATATTATTTTGAGAATCAATCTCAAATACAAGGTGAGAAAAAGGAATTTAAACTAAGACAAATCTCAACCATACAACTAAAAAAGGCTCAATGGAAGGGTTGTGAGATCTATATGGTCAAGATAAATGAGAGAGAAAATACTAAGGAACCTACCATTTAATATTTCCCATTTTATATGAATATCAAGATATATTTCCAAAATAATACTTGGACTACCCCCCAAAAGGGAATTTTTACTTCTCAATTAATATCATTCTAAGATATGAGACTCAATCTAAGTCACCATAGAAAATGAAAACAAATAATCTTGTGGATTTAAAATATAAACATCAAGAGATGTTATCCAAATTATTAATACTACCTATTGTATCAACTTAGGGAACACTCATGGTTTTTTTCAAGGAGTATGACATTCTATGTTTTTGCATAGACTATAGATTGTTGAATAAATAAACTATAAATAATGAGTATTATTTACCCCACATTGATGATATTTTTAATCAAATACAAGGGGAAATAATATACTTTAAAATTTACCCTAGATAATGGTTCCATTATTTGAGGATTAAGGAGGAGGACATCCTGAAAACTTATTTCAAGACATGACACAAGCACTATGAGTTTACAATCCTACCATTTGGGCTAACTAATACACCTAAAATATTCATGAATATTATGAATAGTGTGTTATAGGATTAATTATATAGTTTTTGACCATTATCTTAAATTATATTTTAATATATTCTAATAATTAATATGAAAATTTATAGCTTATACTGCAACACTTAAGGAAGCATAAACTCTATGGGAAAATGTCAAAGTGTGTTTTATTTCAAAATAAATTGTATTATTTGGGTCATATCATACCATCTAAAGGGATTTATGTAGATCCATAAAAAATAAAATCTGTTATGGAATGGTTGACACTTAAAAATGTTCATGAGGTGTGTAACTTTATGGGTCTAACAAGGTACAACAAAAAAATTATGCCTAACTTTTCAAAACTAGATAACCCCATCACCTCTCTATAGTGGAAAGAGTAACCTTTCCTATTGAATGATAAGTGTGAATAAACCTTTCAAATATTGAAGTAAAAGTTTACATATGCACCATTATTTCATGTTTTTGATCTAAATAGCCACTTTGTAGTAGTAATGGATGCCTCTAAGGATGGTTTTAAAGGAGTATTATTAAAATAAGTTAAGTGGTAGCTTATGATCATCAAAAAATGAAAAATTATGAAGAAAATTATTCCATGAATTATTTAGAACTGGCTACCATATTAGATGCATTGTAGGCTTGAAGACATTTTTTTTAGGAAATCCCTTTGATCTACTGACAACTTGGGACTTAAGTATATCTTCACACAACCTAATATTAATGCATTTAAAATATGATGGCTCAATATTATGCTATATTATGACTTCTATATAATTTATATAAAATGAAAAGAGAACATGGTAGGAAATTCCCTTAGGTGTAGATGATACAACACATCAATGTTTACTATTTGAACAACAATTCAATAGAAGGTATTAAAACTTTCTCCAGGGGATGATTACTATGATCAGTTTAAGAAATCCCTTTCAAAAAATCCATAATATCATAGGTATGAATGTTTTTTTTATAAAAATAAACTTATAGGATACATGGAAAGGATGTATGTGCTAGATCAAGGAGATTTGAGAGTTATAGTGTTCAAAGAGATATACAATTATTCTTATTCCAGTCATATGTGGGTGACCAAACTTATGGTAGAAATAAAACCATTATATTTCTATAAAGGAATCAAGAAATATCTAAAAAAAATATGTCAAAATGTTTGGAGTGTTAATGGGTAAAATCAAAATGCATTCACCCTATAGGACTACTATATCCCCAATGCATTTTAAAATGGAAGTGGCAAGTTATTAGAATTGACTTTGTCTAAGAGATACCAATGTCTAAAAATAAGCATAATATGATTTTATTAATAGTTTATAAGATTACTAAAGTGACACATTTCATACCAAGTAATTATATAGATGATGAACCAGTTTTAACAAAAAAATTGTATAAGAATTTTTCAAATTGCATGGAGTTCCAAAGAAAAATATTTTTGACATTGATACTCATATGACTTATATATTTTAGAAAACTCTAAATGTAACCTTTCAAACAAAAATCACCTTTAGTACATCCTATCATCCTAAAATAGATGAGCAAGAAAAAAGGGTAAACCAATTATTAAAGGATTTTCTGAGGATATATTGTATGGACTTTTAATACAATTGGGATGAATATATTCCATTAACTATGTTTTATTAAAATAAATATTTACATTCACCTCTGAATATGGAACCATTTGAAGCCTTATATGGTATAAATGTAGAACATCTAGTAGTTAGGACTGGTTAGATTATCTAATAAATGTTGGGCTTGAAATGCTTGTTGAAATAGAAGAGTTGGTCAAGTTGATTCAGAAAAGATTGGTAGAAGACAACGAATGACATGCATAAAATTTATGTTGATTTAAAAATAATAATAAGGTAGTTTTAAACTAGAGATAATGTTTTTTTTTGAGTTAAACCCAAAAAGAGTTCAATAAAAATTGGCAAATTATCTAATTTGGCACCTAAATATGTAGGAAAATTTGAGATTATAGAAGTAATAAACCATGTTTATTATAGATTTTCTTTGCCACTAACACTTGCTCAAATACATAATGTTTTTCATGTGTATTATTTGAATAAATAGGTGGTCAATCCTTCACATGTTCTTGATTTGAAATCTTTACATGTGTTGGATCCAAGAGTGGTGACAATAGATCTCCTCAAAATAACTAAGACTCAAAATATTATCTTGAATAATAGAGAAGTGGCTCAATTCAAGGTCCATTGGGAATAATATTCTTAAAACAACACCAATTAGGAGGATTATGAATATTTCCATAGAATTTTTCCACATTTATTTAATTAAAAACAATTATGAATTTTTTTGTTATGTTTAAATTTAATAATGCCATCAGGATGATGATATTTCCAAGAGAGAAAGGATGTAACATCTAATTCTAACCCTATTGGAAAATACTAGTGCATTGATATGCAGTATAACTATTAGTAATTTTGTATTCTAAAACTTTGTACTCTTGTAATGTGGTATTTTTATTTTAAATCTTTATTAAAACATATTTTTTTACAAATAGTGTACTATCATGTTGATTTATTTCCACGTTTAGATTATATGTTATATATTTTTGATAGATTAAATCTCAATTAGTTTCTTTCAAATATTTATATATGTGTGTAAAATGGTTAGATATTCTTTTCCTATCGAAGATGGATGCAGGACAATTATTATTTTTTCTCTCAAAATGGAATCTTGATGGAGAACATCATAAGGGTGAAGTGGAAAATAATGATAGTTGGGGGTAGAAAAAATACTATGAGAATAATCACACACACACACACACACACATCAGAGATGGATGCAGGACAATTATTATTTTTTCTCTCAAAATGGAATCTTGATGGAGAACATCATAAGGGTGAAAGTGGAAAATCATGATAGTTGGGGGTATAAAAATTACTATGAGAATAATCTCACACACACACACACACACACACACACACACACACACACACACACACACACACACACACACACACACACACACACACACACACACACACACACACACACACACACACACACACACACACACACACACACACACACACACACACACACACACACACACACGCACGCACGCACGCACGCACGCACGTGCACACACACACACACACACACACACACACACACACACACACACACACACACACACACACACACACACACACACACACACACACACACACACACACACACGCACGCACACACACACACACACACACACGTACGCACGCACACACACACACACGCACACGCGCACACACACACACACACACACACACACACACACACACACACACACACACACACACACACACACACACACACACACACACACACACACACACACACACACACACACACACACATAAACACACACACACACACACACACACACACACACACAATATATATATATATATATATATATATATATATATATATATATATATATATATATATATATATATATATATATATATATATATATATATATATATATTTATTTCTAATTTAGTATTTTATTAAATTTATGTGTTTCTAATTTAGTATTTTCTTAAATTTATGTGTTTGGTTTAGTGTTTATTGCATAGTTAGGTTTTGTATATTGTATGTCATTGATGTCTATTTATGGGATTGAATTTATAATTATTATTGGTATTATGAATGATTTGTGATTGAAAGTATTGTTTATGATAATATATGAATACCTATGGATTGGGAGTCTTCTACTAAATAGGTTAGTGTTGCTTTTTGTTATCATGAATAACATGTTAGTAACCATTTTGTTTCAATGATGTGTCAATAATAAATATTTTTTATTTAAAATATTATATGGAATAAAATATGTATTATTTTAACCCCATTATTTTTTACAACTTAGTGTAGGGCCTATAGTCTTAAGCTTTATTACAAATAAGTTATTAAGGTAGAAAGGTATACCTTGTTTCATCATTATCTATTTTGAAAATTAATTATGAACTATTTCCATTTAATTATGGTACTTAAAGTTTATAATTAAATATGTGACCATATATATGGTGGACATGATGTGATTATTTTTTAACATTATGAAACCCTATCAATGCGTTAATAAGTGTTATCATTAAAAAGGATTGAGTAAATTATTAGGGTTCCATAAAAAATTATTGAGAATGAGATTTAACTTGAAGTTATTGTTTTATTTTAGGAATCACAGTGGAAACCCTATGTATGGGATTAAATGACTCATTTAATATTCCCATGTTTAGCATGGTCAACATCAGAGCTGGGAGAATTATCTTTCTACCATCTTGCACGAGAAAAGTAACCTTATGTTTATTATGGAACAACATAAAAATTATAGTTTTTTGTAAAAATATAAGTTATGTGGATGCATGGCATTTATTTATCAACATATGAAGGCCTACATCGATAAAAAATATTGGAAATAGTGGATGAGTTTGAAACACTAGAAAAAAATGTTAAAAGGAGGATGAGAATGGAATGTCAGGAGATAACATAAGAGAGAAGGGAAATAATAAGGAAGGTTTTGATTAATCTTACAATAACAAGAAAAATTCATTATTTTTCCTAAGATAAAACTACAACCAAGTATTTAATTCACAAATCCTAGAAATGGATTATTATTATTATAATAAGGGTTTTTAATACTTTTTATTAAATAGATGGTATTATTTTAATGATAAACAAGTAGAGGATTAATTAATATAAACCCTAAATTTTTTAAAATGTTATCTAGGAGTATCCTTAGTATAGCCCTAATGGTTATATCAACTTTTTCCTTATTGGTTGTGGCATATTTTACATTAGTGGCTTTAACATATTTTGCCTTAGTGGTTATAGAATATTTTGCCTTGTTGGCCAAAACATATTTTAACTTAGTGACTGTAACATATTTTGCTTTAGTGGTTGTACCATATTTTTCCTTATTGGTTTTATTAGATTTTGACTTAGTGGCTATAGCATATTTTTCCTTAGTGGTTGTAGCATCCTTTTCCCTAGTGGTAGTAACATCATTTACATATGCAGAAAAAGTTTTAGATTAATGTTTCTTGAAGTATATGGGTCTCTTGAGGATTTTAAGATAGACTTGTAACTTGGTTATGTTTGTTTTATAGTATATATACTCACTCTTTTAGAGTATATGAGTTTATTGAAGGATATAATCCATCATTTTTACATTAGACCTATTATACCCAACACACCCCCATTTTTGAAAATAGGGACCCTTGTTCAAATTTAGAAAATTTGTGCTATAAATTAAACATTCAAATTGATCAAGAACTAGTATTAAATTTCTTGTGATGATCTATTCTATTAGAACATAATATTTATTGGACTTCATCTAATGTTGCTAATGTTTGATTCTTATGTTTTCATGTTGTAGGTTTAATGGGTCTCATTTATGAGAACACTACCTAGGGTATTTGCATTTTAATGATTAAATTGACTCTTTATTTTGAGTAAACCTTGGTATTAAATCATCTAATTGGATAAATGTTTAAATCATGTTAATAATCCTTAGTATAAGTATGTTATCCTAGGTTTTTTTTAAAAATAAGATTCAAAATTTACATAGGGTCAAAACTATTAGGGAAAACTTTATTATATTAACCTAAGACTTTATCCTAAGTCCTTTATGTTTCCCAATAACTTTAGGTTAAGTCAATTTTATTAATCATAGGGTCCTTTTTATTATTTATTAAACCTTAGTCTATGACCTTATTTTAATTTCTACAGATCTCTAACTTAATTATCTTTGTCTACATGGACCAATCATGTTTAACTTAGTGGATTAAAATCCAACGGTTCACATTATCTCACTTGTAGATGATCTAATGATGTAAGATCAATGTTAAAAGGTAAAATTTTCTAATAGGTCTATAATAATTACAAGTGGTAACATATCAAGAGCTTGGGTGGTAAATCAATGGTATGTGGGCCCTTCCTCAGAGTCAACAAAGTCAAAAGATTGAAGACCCATGGAGATACCAAGTGGAGCAAAGATTCTAAAGAGATGATAGGTGTCAAGATTGTAGGTAAATCAAGAGTCAAAATTCAAGAACTTAGGCATATGATACGTATTAACTTGCACACTAAAAATATAATGGTGTGAGATCAACATTGGAAATAAAGGCCTTTTGAAAGCATCATGAGATTGATAAGTGTCACTATCTTAGTGGGAAGCCTAAAGATATAATAACATGGAGTAGAGTTCATAAAGTTAAAAGACCTATATAATGACTTGAGAGTGCCAAGTGGTAACATCTTGGGAGCCAAACAATAGATTGATGAGCTTTTCCCAAGGTCAACATGTCAATAAGTTGAAAGCTCCATAGAGCTACCAAGTGGCACAGCTCAAGGATTTTATTTAATTTTAAAACTTAGAAAAGGAATTTATCCTAAGGTTTCTTTTCATGTTTATTAACACAAATAAAATCTTAGGTTATATTTATGTCCTAAGTTATTTTTTAAAAAGTCATTAGTCTATGTTTATTTATGCTAAGTCATTTTATGTTTGTGTTTTCAAGGAGTCTCAAGTAAATGACAAGTGTCAAGGTCACACTAACATCAAAATTAAGCTCACCAATTAACCAAAGAGGTGTTTAAAGTGTGATTTTTATGTAGATGTAAAATGACAGGCATGTAGACATCAAAATTAAGTTTAGCATTTAATCCTTTGGTGTTAAAAGTGTGATGGTTATGTGGATGTCATTGATGGTCATTTAGACATCATTGATGGTCATATAGATGTCATTTATGGTCATGAAAAAATCAAAATAAATCTTGATAATTATCTATTAGGGTTTAAAGATTGATGGTTGCATGAACCTCAATGACAATCATGTAAATGTAAAATGATAGGTGCACAAACATCAAATTTAAGCTATGGTAGATAGCAATTTAGATTCAGATAATCTCAAAATAAATTGATCATGTTGATCCATGTAAATAGGATCAATGGTTCAAGCTTAGTAGATTAAGTATCCCAAGGTCAATTAATATAACTTTAAAATAAAAAATCTAGGAGATGAACATAACCCATGCTATGTTAATATTGGTCATAGTTGCACCCCAAAAGAGAGGTAGTGAATAAAGGATTTAATTATATAATACAAAGACATCATCACTTGGACATATGAGGATTTGAAATTATATGACCTATAGTTCATTAATCATATGATTCCCTTGAATCCAAATCATAAGTTATTTAGATAGAGTCTGAGACCAATCAATCCTATTTTAGAGTCTCTCATCTAGAGAGAAGTAGAGAAGCTGTTAAGCATAAACGTCATCTTTTTAGTGAGACATTCTACCTAGGTGGCCAATTTGGTTCTAGTAAGAAATAAGAATGATGAGGTTAGACTATGTGTGGATTTTATGAACCTAAATAAGGATTTTGAAAAGGATAATTATCCCCTACCTTCTCTAGATGAGGTGAGACATATACTAAGTGGTTCTAAAATGATGTCCTTTTAGGATGGATTTTTAGGCTATAATCAAGTACTAGTGCAATCCAAAGTCAGAATGAAGATATTGTTTACCATGAAGTGGGGAACTTACACATATAAAAGGATGCCAATTGGCCTAATAAATGTAGGAATAATCTTTTAATGCACTATAGATCATGCATTTAAAGGACTGATAGGAAAATGCATAATCATTTACATGGATGATCTTATGGCATTATTAAAGAATAGGGATGATCATATAAGGCACCTAAAATCCATATTAAAGAGATGTATAAGGTTTGGTATTGCACTAAACCCAATGAAAATTATATTTGGAGTCATTGAAGGAAAACTCTTGGGGCACATCATCACCAAGGATTGGATCACCATTGATTTAGACAAAATTCAAGGAATTTCAAGTAATACACCACCAAACAAAAATAAAGAGATAAAATCATTATTTTTAAATATTAAATTCATAAGGAAGTTCATCTTAGGATTTGAATAAATTTTTAGGCCTCTAAACACCATGCCGAAGCAAGATGAAAAAATAAAATGGATGGATGAAGCCTGAAAGTCCTTCCAGGACATTAAACATGTAATATCATAGGCTCTAGTATTAATCAGTCTAGATTTCATGAAAAAACTCTACCTATATTCATTCACATCATAACATACAATTACTATGGTCATAATGTACAATAAGGGATAAAACTGAGCATATAATTACATTTATGAGCATAAATATGAAAGATGTAGAGCTAATATACTCTATGATTGATAAATAGATTTTCACCCTTATCAAAGTGGTGAAGAAATGTTGACATAACATTTTGAGGATTAAAATCATTACCATTGTGTCTGATCCTACTGTCAAGCTCACCCTACAACAAAATTAATTAGGATAACATCATGGTAAGTGTATGACAAAGTTGTAAGAATTCAATATATAAATCAATCTTAAAAAAATCATTTAGGGTCAAGGCATCATTTATCTCATGACTAAACCTGATCCATGCATCACCATTAAAGAGATATGTAAGGCTAAAGTATCCAAAGGGGAATGGTATATTGATATAATATAGTATTTTATTATAGGTACTTGTTCCTTGGGACTTAACATAGAATTAAGGAGATCTTTGAGACTTAAATCTACTCATTACATGATTAAGAAGGGAGTTCTATATAAAAGAAACAATGAAGACATTTACCTCAAGTGTGTGTCTGCAGATGAAGATAAAGAAATTTTAGAAAAAATTCATCAAATAATAGGTAGTGGTCATCCTTCTAGGAATATCATAACCCATAATATCTTAAGAATGGGCTACTATTGGCTAATAGTTTTCAAGGATTCTCACTCTCATGTGAGGACATGCCATGAATGCCAATCTTTAGCCAAAAGGGAAGTACATGAAGTAATGCCTTTATAGTTGGCTATAGAAGGAAGGCCATTTTCCTAATGGGTTTTAGACTCCATTGGTGTCATCAACCCAAATTCCTTAGCAGGTCTTAAATTTATGCTTACTGCTATTGACTATTGCACCAGATGAACCAAAGCCATAGCCATAAAGAATTATAAAGCACAAGATGTGATCCACTTCTTGGAAGAACACATAACAACCATATTTAACACATCTATTTCTTTGGTTTATGATAATGTAATTTTTTTCATATTAGTATAATTTACTAAGTGGGTACACAACAACTAGATTATTATCAGGTCAGTTTATACCATTACCCTCATGGAAATGGACTGGCATAATCAATGAACAAGAATCTGATAAATGCATTTAAGAAATCATTAGGGGATAATCCCTGGGATTGGCACAAATTGTTGATGTATTCTCTTTGAGTAGACCAAACAAGACCTTAAAGATTCACCCTATCTATTAGTGTATGGACATAGGCCTATATTCCTAATTGTGTTGAAGTTACTCTATTATTAGTTCATGTAGGATTATATGGAGCCATGTGATGAAATAGAGTCAAGATTGTTGGACATCATAGAAATGGAGGATTTAAATATTTAGGCCTTATAGACATTTTGTAAACACTAGGATGTCATCAAGAGGTAGTTTGATAAGAGAGCAAAGGTCAAAGCATTCTTGACTTTGGATATAGTGCTAAATTGGGATAAATCTCATGAGAAGAAAGGATAACATGATAAGTTTTACCCATTATGGATTAGACCATAGTAAATTTATAAGATCATGGTAAATAATTAATTTCATCTAAAAGACCTAAAAGGTAATGAGCTCACATATCCAATCAATGGATAGTTCTTGAAGCACTACTTTAGGGTTGTGTTGTTTGTAAACATTACTGATTAAGGAGGGATAAATAAGTGTAGTTGTAGGATTATATTAGGTTTCCTACTTTCTTAGTTTAGTTTATTTATTTTATTAGTTTAGTTTATATCTTTCTTATATTATATTTTATACTTTCTTAGATTAGTTTCTTGCTTTCTTATATTAGATTTCCCATTTTCTAGATTAGTTATTTTTAATAAGTTCTCTAGCAATATGAACTATGTTTGCTCTGATCATAACTAAGTTAAAACTCTAAACCAAGTAATTTTATGCTTAAATTTACTTATAAAAAAGGAGAAAATTAAAAATTTGGAAATTGGGACTCATTTATAGATTGTGCATATTTCTATGTTTTGAGTTTTCAAGAAAAAGGTATGTAATCATGAACCATTATGGATATTGTCACAATTGAATAATTTTACCAGGCATATGTAAGTTGCTCTCAAAGTAATTCATATAAATTTAGATTTTTTTTGTTTTGTTTTATTAGATCAAATTCACTTATCACATTAAATACCTATTGAAAATTATAATCTTAGTATTGGTGTAGCTAGTAGGGATGTTCTAGCAATGATTTGTTTTATAATTATACCATCTTACTAGGGTCCCATCTCTTCTCTTCTCATTAAAGAATAAAAGAAAAACAAAAGAATAAAATAACCAATGGGTTCAAAAGATCAAAAGGATCACATGATGAAATAAGGTCAATGTACCATGCATCATGGTTAAAAATAATAATAGAAAGATAAGAAAAGGAGCCTAAGGTATCTCTATTAGGGCTATAGATGCCTGGCTAGAAGTATAGAAATGCTTGAGCTTCCCTAGATTTAATGCACTTTAATAGAAACCATAATCAAAACCTATAAATTCATCAAGCCTTTGAAAAACTTATTACAACAAGGGTTAAATGAATTACACATTTGACACACATAGATCCAAAAAATTGGAAGACAAGTATGTTGTGTGAATCCACTTAATAGTCTCTTTCATGTTTCTAGTTTAAATATTTTTTTTGGCACACTTCATGATTGATTTAAGGATTGGTAACTGAAGTTATGGGTTCTTGAATACTCAAGAATATTCCCCCTATGAGTTACCATTTGTTGTACCCAACACACCCCCATTTATGAAAATAAGGACCCTTGTTCAAATTCTATAAATTTATGCTATAAAATAAACATTCAACTTGATCAGGAACCAATATTAAATATCTTGTGACAATCTAGTATATTAGCACATAATATTTATTTGACTTCATCTAATGTTTTTAATCTTTGATTTTTATGTTTCCATGTTGTAGGTTTAATGGGTTTCATTTATGAGAACACTACCTAGGGGATTTATACATTAATGATTAAATTGACTCTTTATTTTGAGTAACCCTTGGTATTTAATCATCTAATTGGATCTATGTTTAAATCATGTTAAAAATCCTTAGTTTAAGTATTTTATCCTAGGTTTTTTTAAAATAAGATTCAAAATTTATATAGGGTCAAAATTATTAGGGAACACTTTATTATATTAAACTAAAAATTTGTCCTAAGTACCTTATGTTTCCCAAGAAATTTAGGCTAAGTCAATTTTATTAATCATAGGGTACCTTTTAATATGTCTTGAACCTTAGTCTAAGACCTTAGCTTAATTTTTCCCAAGATCTAAATTAATTATCTTTATCTGCATGAACAAATCACTTTCAACCTAGTGGATTGAAATCTAATGATACACATTGGATCACTTACATATGATCTAATGATGTGTGATCAAAGTTGAAAGGTCAAAAATTCTAGGAGATTTATGATAATTCCAAGTGGTAACATCTTGGGAGCTCAAGTGGAAAATCAATGGTCTATGGGCCCTTCCCCAGAGTCAATCAGATCAAAGAAATATTGAGCTACCAAGTGGAGCAAAGAGTCCCAAGGAGATGATAGGTGTTGAGCTCATGGGTAAATCAAGAGTCAAAATTCAATCACCTAGATCTATGATTCATGTTAACTCACACATCATAGATCTAATGATGTGAGATCAACATTGGAAACAAAGGCCTTTTGAAATCACCGTGAGAGTGATAAGTGTCACTATCTCGGTGGGTAGCCTAAATATATAATGGCATAAAATAAAGTTCATAAAGTTAAAATACCTATAAAATGACCTAAGAATGCCAAGTGGCAACATATCAGGAGCCTAGATAGTAGATCAATGGTATATGGTCTTTTCCCAAGGTCAATATGTCAACAAGCTAAAAGCTCCATGGATTTTCCAAGTGGCATAACTTGAGCATTTTATTTTATTTTAAAACTTATCTAAGTACTTTATCCTAAAGGTTTTATTCCATGTTTATTAACATGAATAAAAACTTATGTTATATTTATGTCCTACATTTATTTTTCAAAAGATTTTAGTATAAGTCTAATTGGACTAAGTTATTTTATGTTTTTGTTTGTAGGGAGTCCTAAGTAAATGACAACCATCAAGCTCATGTGAACATCAAAATTAATATTAAAAATTAACCAAGGATGCGTTCAAAGTGTGAAATTAACTTGGACATCAACTGAAGGGTGTGTAGACATCAAAATTAATCTCATCATTTAGTTGTTTGGTGTTTAAAGTGTGACAGTCACATGGATGTCATTAGCAGTCATGTAGATGTCATTGATAATCATGTAGATGTAAAAATAAATCTCAAAAATTATCCATTTGGGTTTAAAGATTGATTTTGATATGGATTTAAATGAAATTCATGAACGTCAAATGATGGGCATGCAAACATCAATTTTTAGCCATGGTAGATAGCCATTTTAATTCAAATAATCTCAAGATCAATGGATCATGTTTATCCATGTAAATGGGATGAATGGCGTGAGATTGATGGAGAATTTTCAAAGGTACCATAACTGGAGAGAATCCACCACATGGAATAAATGCATTTAGGCTAGGATTGTAAGGTACACAAAGAACCCTAAGGAGCTACCAAGTGGCATACTGGCATCCAATCATGAAGAATTAATATTGATGGAGTGTGATTACTCCATATAATTGAGATCAATAATGAATACTAAGATAGACTTTTCAAAATTATAAAAAATAATAGGAAGCTACCACATGGCATGTTTTCATGAGCTTAGAGATGAAGATCAATGGTGAAAAATTGATCCATCCTAAGGGAACATGAAGTAAGGACACATGTCCAAAGGTAAAAGTGGTCACTTTTTTAATCAAATGGATAGTTTAGCATGGGCATTGCCACATAGAAATAACATGTAGATATTTTGACATTTAATCCTTTGGGTTTCATAGTTAAATTAGATGAGGAATATTATTTTGGTAACTAAAATTATATAACATTTTGAGAAGGAATATTTTATTCTATAAAGGTAGGGGATACATGCAATGCACAATTATGATTAGATTAGTCATATTTAATTAATGATTTTGATTTTGAGGCATTGGTAAATGGTAACTTGTCCTTAATGCATGTCTAAGCTCCATTATAAATGGATAACTTGAATTATTTGATTGGTTATTCCCACAACTTGTTAAAGAAAAGTATTGTTATCTATATTTATTTTTCATGCTGTTTGAGCTATAATTGTAAAAGTTTCCCTTCTTTACACATGCACATTTTGCATAGATTTTTCAAATTCTAAATTAAATTTATGATTGTAATAATAATCTTATATGGTTTCAACCATAGTTATAACTCAAGTTCTGACTATCACATGTAATGACTTTACATGGACTTAGAGGATGAGGTGACCCCTTCTCTAAACTTATTTAAAAAATTATAATCCACTAGTTGGAGGTGTGGGAAAAATTTAAATATATAGGAGTAGAAGTAATTTTAATTTTTAGAAAATGGGTTTGTGTATTCTCTCTCCAATTCTATGTAATTAGGCTTATCTTTTTGTTGCATGATTCAATAATTCTTAGTGTGTAATAGCTACAATAAATTCTTTCTTGTCTTGATTGATATGCCAATATTAGATGTGTAAAAACTATTTAATTATTAGAAAACTCCATTGATTATTAGTAATTAAGTTGATTGATTCATAATTCTGAATGTGTATGAGTGCTTTCTTTTGATATAGTTTTTTATGTGTGTGTAGAATCTGCTTCAAATACCTCATTAGCCTAAGCCATACTATCCTAATTAAGGGTGTGAAATATATAATATAAAAGGTGAAACCTTTGAATGAGGATTTTAATTTTCCTATATCAGTATCCCCTTAGAATTCTAAACTGTGTATGACTGTGTGTGTGTAATATCTACTTGCAACATGCATATATTTTGAAAGCACTTATCCATTTACAAATGAGCTAGAGATGTGATTCTTGAAAACCATAGAGTCTTCTTTTATGCCTTACCCTTCCCTTTTTTTTATTTTTTATTTATATATACACTTTATATTAGCAACCAATGACCCATCCAACTCATATAGCAGTTCACAACCCTTTATAGATTACACCTCCATCCAAAAACCCTTGTCAACAACCTGCATGCCCTACCAACTATTCATTAACAAGTTATTCCAAATGCATACTTGAAACTCATGCCCTAGAGTGGAGTTTACATGAATTGAGATCATAAAACATTAGAGGCTACCTCATTTACTATGGTGTGCATAAAACTTGCATCAACAAGACCTACACCTTGATTGTGTCATAATACTTGGAATGTATTTTATGAAAAAGGAAAGCAAAAATAATATGGTTAAGGTATATATTTTAGTTATCATATTATTTTATCTATTACGATTTGTTGATGGGATATTTCAAATTTTATATACCTAGGTGTGAGGACTCACTCTCACCCATAGGACTATAGAAGTGATCATCATATGAACTTAAATCTTGTAATATTGACTTTCAAAGACCAGTATTATCTTTAAGGAACATTAAAGGTTATTAAGTATTTTTTTCTTATATTTTATTTGAACTTTGTGTTAATGTGATGAGTAAGGGGATTTGAGCTAGATGGGATATATGTTATTTTTTATATACATAAAAATTATGTACTAAGTAAAATTTTAAAAATTGTATTAGGTTATATTATTGCATGATGTGTGTGTGTGTGTGTGTATAAAATATTTTGTGGTACTATAATGGTGATTAGGTGAGATGTTATTATGATGAATTTTTATAAGGATTGTACCATTGTTTTATAGTGTGATAATGTTAAAATAAATCAATGTTCTATGAGAAATATCTATTGATTATTGGTGTGTAGTAAAATAATTGAGAACATAACAATCATAGATTTGTAGGTAGTGGGTACCACCACATATAGACCTATGAATATAATGGGAAAGGCCTTATTCTTAGGTTGTCTTTTCTAAATAATAAGGTGAATAGAATCATTTCCTAAATGTTAACATTAATGTATTGAAATTCATTGCATATTATTCATAATTTATTAAATCTATAAGAATGAGTTGTGTGATTCACCATAGTCTTAAGAATATAGTTGAACAAAAGAGTACATCTAACACTATTTATTTTTAAATTTAATGAGCATTATGATGTATTTATGATATTATTAAGCTGAAATATTGTTGTACTCACATTTCTTGTATGAGATACACATAAATCTAATTTTATTTATGTTGTGCCATTATACGATAAATAAATATTTTTATATTGCGTAAGAGATTTGTTGTATGTACTTGAAATTGTTTTATTCTTTCTAAGTTGAATAAATAATGTCTAGAAGTAGCCTTCCCACCTAAGAAATGATGAGTGATGGTGACTATGATCCTAAACATAAATCACTCATCCTTTTTATAGAAATAAAGTGTTGATACTTATATAATAGTAGACATTATTTCATAAGTGGACAATTACCCAGGATCTTCAAATTCTAAATACTTTAATTTTTTTGGCCAAAGTAATGTTATTATTGTATACATTTTTAGTCCATGGTAATTTCTAGTTTACGTGCTTTTTAAAGGTCATAATAGATATAGGTGTACTTGTGGTCTATGTGATTGGATGCATGTGATATGTATTGTACTTTCTCAATTATTCCCAAATGGTTTTGAATACACACATCATCATTATATGCCCTTTTATAAAGGGTATGACCACTCCTAGTGGAGATGTGGGAGGTGTGCATGGGACTATCAATATTTGGTAGGAGGAAAAGTGCCCAGATGATGCTCTCCCTCTATATAGCTTATCAAACATAGTATTTGATGCATACTCATAGTGATTAATTTATTATATGATTCTATTTAGTTGATAATATTGTTCTGGTGATGTTTTATCATTTTGTATTATGTAGTTGTGGCTATTGTATTCACTATGTAACTATATATTTTGAACCCTAAGTAGGCTAATGTATATTTGGATCTTGCTCTTGATTGAGTGGAATAATTTGTATACAATTAAATTTGTATATTATATTTTTAGAATTATTCGTTATGATGGAATGATGAAAATTATGATAATTATTCTAATGTAATGATGTACTTTTGATGAGATAAATGGAAAGTGGTAATTATAATTATAATTATTTAAAAAAAATTGAGTAGTAATTTTTTTAACTAAACCTACTTAGGATTTTATATGTGGTATCAAAGTTTAGGTTCAAATGCTAGGACTTATCATTCCACTAGTTCTAACATACCGAATTTTGTTAGAATAATTAATGGTTAAGTGGTGTTATTCATAGACCCTTTATACATTAAATTATATCAGTTAAATAATAATATATTTTATTATTTATCATGAGTTACTCCTCATTTAAATAAATAATAAAACATATTAATAGTTATATTATATTAATTAAACAATAATATATTTTATTATTTATCATGAGTTAATTCTCATGTAAATAAATAATAAAATCTATTAATATTAACTTTGAAAAGGTCACCTCCATAAATGATCAAATATTAATATGACCATTGGAAAGGTTGAAGATGGGTGGGACCATTCCACATGTGGTTATCATGAATTCCTATGTGTTACACATGGGTGGAACCTTTCCCCATGTAAGTGTCATCACTACCTATGGGCTGTCCATACCCACTCACTCTTATATATATATTGGCACTCTTTTAGGGAATTTGAAGAAAAAGAGAGTTGAGACAAATGAGGAAATGTGGAGAACAAATTTCCAATTTATGTGAATATTTGTTGAGATTTTTTGAGGAGAAATGGGAGGAGATTAAAAAAATGTTAATTCTATTTCAAAAATTAAAAACATTAAATATCAAAACCCTAATTAGGCATAAAAGACCAACATCATTGATTTGTATTCTACCTTATTTTATTATAATGAAAATGAATGGATTATTTATAGTGGTGATTCACATCATATGACATGTCTATAAAATATTTTGTTTGACACTAAAGATGTAATTGAAAGGATTTATCTAGGTGACAATTCATTCTTAAAAGTTACTGTTGGTAATTTATCCTCCCAAGACCAAATGAAAACCATTATAACCAAAAAAAATTCTTTTTAGGATAATAAATACTTATTTAGGAATGAAAATATCCATTGGAGACATTCTACATCAGTTTCATCAGACTTATCAAGTGATTCTGGTAGTTAGTGCCTCTATTTTGAGGATATTCATATAGTTATTCATGTGAAATTGAGATTATATCATATTTAGGACCTTATTTGTACATTAAATTGAGAGAGAGAGAGAGAGAGAGAGAGAGAGAGAGAGAGAGAGAGAGAGAGAGAGAGAGAGAGAGAGAGAGAGTGTGTGTATTGGTAATTAATAGTTACCATATTTTAATTATAATTTTTGGTATTGTTGTTAGGTTTATGTCCCCATCTTTATTAACAATTGTTAATAGTACAGGGGTGTCTAGATGGCTTATTCATCTAGATAGGGTCCAAGTTTTCTTATGTTTATTACATTAATAATTAAATTAAGAGGAATGGTTTTATGGTAGTAAATAAATGGTAAAATTATACCTATTCCATTTTTTTCATCAAATAAATCTTTCTAGGAAAGTAAATATAGGATAAAACTTATTTCCTATGTTGTCCTTGTGAATAGTCTTTTTAGTCAAATTTAGAGCAGAACCTAAGTTTTTAGGAAAGTGTATTCATCTAAAAATTTATTAACATAAATTAATATGTCATTACACACCTCATTAATCCATGAAAATATTTACAGGTCTTCAGTTTAAGCATAATTTCCTTGGGACAGTTTTGAATGAGTTAGCCTCTTGAACAAGGGATAGATGCAATTAGCAGGTTTTAGAGATTGAAGTCACTTGATTTAAATAGTGCCACAATTTTTAGAGGTTTAAGAGGAAATTTGTATATTTTTAGGAGTCTTGATATGGTAGATCACACTCAAGGATCAAAAGACCCAAGAAGGGCCTATTATGCTTAAATGTACCAATCAAGCCTATAGCTCACTAGCTCATGGAGATTGATAATGAATATGTTTGAGAAAATAGAAATTTTTATTGAACTCTTTTATCTACCAAAGAATCAAGTGTTTAGTAAATTATATATAATTATAATCAATATTAGTGTTTGAGGCCTTGGTAGGTGAGGTAAAGGCAAGTTCCTTAAATCAGTAAACACCTAGAACTCCATAACATAGAGGTCTTAAGAAGATAGGTGACTTATTTTAGAGTATAATTCAAAGTTAATATAACATATCTAATTTCATATTATTCATCTCAAGTAATCACTACTCAGTGAGGCTCAGTATCTTATAGAGGTCATAGGTAGATCAAGTGAAGATGAATGTAGTGGACAAATCACTACCTATGATAGCCATGGTTTTTACTTAGAATGCAAATAATATTTAAGTGGTTTAAGAGTGATTTAAAATAATGTTTAAAGGATTATAAATTATTTCACACCACCTAATTTAATATTATAATGAAATATTCTTGACCTCAATCATGGAGAGCTTGTTTTGATAAAAAACAACAATTGAAACCCCCTTTTAAACAAAGATTAAGGTATTTTTAGATTGTTTAAGGTAGTTTATTATTTTTTTCTCTATGAAATTCAAGACTTTATATGGAAATATGATGTTTATATAATTAAATACCCTATATGGTTAATTAATGTATAGATATCATAATCCTCTCTTGAAGACAACATCCCAACTCCCAACATTATGTACACAATGTGAAACCTTTACCTACAACATCTACTCATGAAGACACTTTAAGATGCCTTAGACATGAAAAAAAAAGTTAGGGAAAAAATGGAAGAGGAGTATAAAACTTAAAGGGTGAGTGTGATTTCAATTACTAGTGGATAATAAGACCTCAACTTTATGTAGTATACAAGGATGTCATTAGTCTATATAGTAGGATTTGGAGTCTTACAAGGACTAAGTTTTTTAGGTGAAGCTTAGGTTTCATCATGGTTTTTAGTGGAGAAATGAAGGAATTTTAAAATGAATATTTAAGATCTTAAAATATTAGATCATCTTAACTCATCTCATACCTCATTTCTAATCATCTTATTTAATGTTTGAATAGTCATTTACAATCATATAACTTGGCTTAGATAGTGATTTAGAGTGGAAATTAGAGTTAAAAGTAGTTGATGGGTGGATGGGTGTATGAAATAAATTTAAATTTTGATAAATGAAATTAGGATCTTTCCTTAAAATTTAATCTCACCTCTTTCACTAACACAACCAAAACACCATAAACGGAATCTATAGCTAAGAGACTTGAAAGCTAGTCTCTATGTCTACTTAGATAGAAGCCATAACAAGAAGGTTGGTGACAGGGTTGTAAGGATAGTAAGAGATCATTTTTAAGTTAATAAGAGATTGGATGGGTTATAAACACTTGTTTAAGAGCTTAAATATACTAAAGTTTTAGTTGGACAAAGCTTATCCTTTGACCTGCATAAACCTTTAGCTATTGGATTGATTTAAAAGTGGTGGAGGAGATAATTGGACTACTTGAGCTAATAAAAGTGACTAATGGGTCTTAGATTATTATCTCCACTCAAATGTAGATAAAAGTCTCAAAGAAACTATGTGAACATATCTATTAGGCCTATAGGCTTAATACCTTCTCAAGGCAATTATGTTGAATGAGGGTAGAGTGAAGAAAGGTAAGTGAATTAGGATACATTTGGTGAATTTGAGAGGATGGTGAGGATAATATTCAACCACTTTCATGAGGTCAGACTTGAATGAAGAGTATAAATATGGGAAAATAGTGAGTTAGGGTTAAGAAGGCAGTTAGGCCTATAAACTCTAAGTTAAAATCATTAAGAAATAGAGATATTTGATGAAATAAGCAGGTTGGAAAAATATTTGAAAATTTCAAGGGGAATGTTATAGAATACATTGAGGCCATATGAGTTTAAAACTAACTCAAGAAAACCCTCACTAACTCATTTCCCTCTCATACCTCTCAAATTGCTTGTTTCTCAACTTGAGGGTCAACTTCTATTACTCATATATTTATTGAAAAGATTAAAGAAGATAAATTATTCTTTTAGTTTTTATATGGTTCCCATAAAAATAATATTGTGTTATTAGGAGAGGAGAGAGGGGTCATTCTTTATGAACAATCTTTAAGACCCCAATAAGGTTTTAAACCTTTATTAAACCCCATTAGTGACAAGTTTGTAGATATAGACCTAAAAAACATATAAAATGCCATAAATTGGCCCTAAAACATACCATATGTTGGTATATAATATTTTAGGATCATGCACATGTAATTTGGCCTTACCTTCACTAGTACATGTTTGTACAAAATTTTATATTTTAAAGGTTTTTGGCCTAAAAATAAGGTTTTAAGAGCACGAGTTGATGCCAATAAATGGGAGAGGTTATTAAATAATTAATTTACCTTTAAAATATAAAAAAATATAGAAAAACATTCTCATAAGTTCCCAAACAATTCAAATCTTTCAGGCTAGTCTAAAAATGCTTCAAAGGGCAAACTTGCCAATGGCCATTTCAAGGTTTTAATACTTCCATAGTTTTCCAAATCACCAAATTTCACATGGATAATTTTGATCTAATAGTTAAATTTAATAAAGTGTGAGATCTCCCAATAGAAATATTTCTCTTTCTAGGCCTAGGAGGACTAATTAGGCCTAACATGGGAGAGAAAATGAGCTAGGAATTCTACCTACACTCAGTATCTAATCACTAAATTTTATGTGGAGTTTTAAGGGTATATGGGATATCTAAAAATAATCCCAATTTTTCATAGTCATCTCCAAATTCTTCTAGGAAAGGAGCTTTATTTGTTTTAGGGCTTTAAGGATTTAAGAGTATATTCATGGTTTTGGTGCAAAGTTGAGTATTTTTGATTTTTTCATGTATTTAAAGGAATTTTTATAGGTATATTATGATATTTTTATACCATACATTTAATAAATTTTTAGTATTGAAGATAAGCTCCACATTTTTCTTCTATGCCACAGTGAGAATGAGCTTTCCAAGGAGCCTAGAACACTAAGTCATGAAATATGACTATAAATAGAATTTGTAAAGTATAATAAACATTAACCATGACAAAAATTAATAGATAAAAAGTCAAGGATCAGTTATTATTTTTAAAGGTTAGAAAAGGTCCAAAGACTCTAAAAATACTTTCTCTCCTTCCAATGCCTGGGCTTCTTGGAGTCAAACTTGCACTTGAAAACTTATAACAACACATGGATCATGGAAGGACTTCAAAAATGTAATAGAGGAATTTTTAAAAAGAATTAATGGGGACTTAAAGTCCTATTTCTATGGGTAAGGACCAATTTTGCAATAAAGACACATAACCTAGTATATAGGGTTCTTGAGTAAGGATCTAGGCACTTGTTACAGTCAAACTCCAAAAATAAGGGATAATGACCTCTTCACTATTTCATTATTCTAAAAAATTCTTCCTAAATCTATATACTAGTGTATTTAATGTTTTATGAAATATTAATCAAGATATACTATGTAGCATTTGGAGAAGGATTAAATCAAAGTTTCATTTCCTAGTTTTGGGGGATCTTGTCTCCTTCTCTCTCTCCTCTCTCTCAATTATCTATATGTAATCTATTTTTTATCATTTAAAATAATATCTCACCTAGGTATTAAGAAACTATGCCTAGTTTTGTAATTGATAGACCTCTTTTACTAATGAATAAACTATTACAACTTGTCCATTATTGGCTTATAAAGTGTTTATGTTTATTTAGATGTGTATAAGTGGTATAAATCTTACCCTAACATGTCCTTGTCACACCTATATGCTGATTAGTTTTATTATTCATGTTTTATGAGGTGTCAAAGTTTAGTGACCATGTTTGGAGTGTAATCTGGTTGGAAGTGCCTCAAGATAGGGCTTTCACCCTTCACCTCTAAGATGTAGTCACTCATTAGGACCTTCATATGAAATATTATTGTTTAGGATATTTGGATAATATTAGTGTTGTTAGGAGTCTAAATTGAGTAGATGAATTTTTACATTGCTACATTACCATCCCTTAGAGTAGGTTTATTTTTTGTAGTTTTTGTCCATTTTCACCCCAATAGTAGTAGGTTTTAGTAACTGGGATATAATTTATGTACCAAGGGATCTATACCCATAATATATAGGTTTGGTCTAGCTATAGATCACTCACAACCTACAGACCAATCCAATGTTAGTCCAAGTTTGAAGAAGTAAACAATCTACTTCATAGGGTACAACTTGGGTTTCTAACAACTACTAGACAAGGAAAAGCTAAAATTAAAAATGTTGTTATAAAATATGTTTTTTATGTTCCTAAACTTGATAAATTTTTTTATCATGTTATTGGATTACAAATGATAATTTAATTGTATCCATGCTTAAGGATAAATGGTCTATTAGAAGTTAATATGGTTCTTTGATTGTTGGTTGTTAAAGTTAATTTGGTTTTATCATTTGATTGTTTATGATAACATGCTTATATGATTAATTTTATAAGTAAATTTAAATTATAAATGTATTATGTATTATTATATCTTCATCATTTACCTTATCAAGCATTCTATTCATATATCTCTAAAAAATTTCATTTCAGTCTTATGTCTATTAAATTGGATGATTGCATATCATGTTAGCATTATCCAAATTTCATGTATGAGAGGGTACATACCTCAATATTTTGATTAATATTCTATATCGTTGGAAAAATTAAGCATATTAAACTTTCAAATTTTTGATAAAACTCAAATTATAAAATGAGTTATTGCTAATAAGATATCTAATGACTTAATATCATATTATTAGTAAAATTATTGTAAGTGCATCACATGACAGTTGGAGATGTTCATCTTGTTAATATTAAAGACATATAATAATTAATTAAATACAATAATTTATGTTTTTCACTATTTTTATAATTAAATTAGTGAACTTGTTTACTTAAAATATGCCTTGATGGTGTTAAATGTCCTTTATCATAGAAAAACATATGTCATCTTTTATATTTATGTATTTGGCTATTGTGATGCTAACCATTTTATGATATCATGAACCTATTTTTTGGATGTGTTTAAGGTTTGTGTAGGTGATAAATTTTTATAAACTTGGTGGAAAACCCAGTGTATCACCAACAAACTATGCATCGTGAAGTACATGTGCATTTATATGAGAGAAAGTCCTTAATGGTGTTTTACAATGATGCCCTATAGGCAGTGGTAGATATCTTCACAAAACTACTTGATGCTACCAAGTTTTATCAATTTCATACAATATTGGACCTTTCAAATTTGTTATTGAGGGGGAGTTTACATGACAATGTCACTTCCTAATGGCCATGTGTCTTTATTTTTCTCTATACTTTTTATCATTATATGGGATTGTTATAAGTCACTTATGTGATTTAAGTTCATGTGGAATTTTTAATTTTATACCCAATACTTATAATAATACATGGAGGTCCTTATGATATAAAAGTATCCATTTCTTGGTTGATTATTCATGAGAAAATATGAGAGGTAGTCTCATGATCATGATAGTCTAAACTTACTCTAAGTAGTTTATGGATTATAATTCCTTTTGTTTAAAAAGGTGATTTTGGCATGATGAAGGTATTTAAATCCTTCACCTCCTAAACTCATCATATAGGGTTTTAAAATTATAATTTATTTATTTATGAAGGTGACTATGGAATATATCCTCACTTAACATTAAGGGGGAGTATAAGAAAACAATTAATGGTTAAGTGTTGTTATTCATGTAGCCTTAATATATTAAATTATATCAGTTAAATAATAATATATTTTTATTATTTATCATGAGTTAATCCTCATGTAAATAAATAATTAAATATATTCATATTACCTTTATAGAATTCATCTTCATAAATTATAGAATATTAATATGATTGTTGGAAATGTTGCACATGGGTGGGACCTTTCCCCCTGTGATTGTCATCAATACCTATAGGTTTTCCATACCCACTAACTATTATATATATTTGAACTCTTTTATTTCATTTGAATAAGAAGAGAGTTAAGACAAATAAGGAAATTTGGAAAACACATTTCCAAGTTATGTGAAGATTTGTTGAGTTTTGTTGAGGAGAAGTGTGAGGAGAAGAAAGATTGTATTGGGTAATTATGAGTTTATCATTATATGGATAATTTGTTAGTGGGTACATTGACTCTTGAAGGTTTTCCCATTTATATATTATTTTGGTTTCATGTATGCCATTTATTTATATCTCACATCTATATCCATTATGTTATTACATTTGTATTACATATTCTATCAAACTCTAGGATAAAAATAAAGAAAAATAGGGTTTTAAAAGGGATAATGTGTATGTAAATATATCTAACCATGACCATAATTATGACCCTAAACAATTAGTATTATAATAAGCCACTAAACTAGATCAAATTTTTGTATCCCTCAATGATATATGGGACAAAATAAAAACTTTGGAACAAGAAGTCCATGGGAATAATGAGCATGGTGAATAGGAGGAAAAATAGAATAATCAAAAATAAATTCACAATAAAGAGAATGTTAAATATTACTAAGTAGTAAGGGATCAATTTATAGTTAAACTTTTACATGATATGAAAAATGTGAATCCACCAAAATTTTATGGAATGGTGTTGGGACACGGAGATAAAAATAGGATCATAGAAATTGAAAAGTAATTTGATATTTAATATTACTTAGAGGTAATAAAAGTAGTATGGGGATCATAAAATTTCATTGGTGAAGTGTCAACTTAGTGGGAAAATAATAAAATGGAGGTTTTACCTGATTCCACTACCATTGTGTGGGATCAATTTGTGGGGATATTCAAAGAAATTTAGTTTCCATAACTTTATTTTGATCAAATGCTAATAGATTTTTAAAATTTTAAGCAAGGAGAGTTTTTTGTGACTTAATATTGTGAGAATTTTATGAAGCTTCTCAAATATGTTACCCAATATCATAAGGATGAATAATAATGGGTCTAAAATTTTATTATGGGGTTGAATCTACAATTTAGATATGAATTGGATGTACATGGACCAAACTCCATGGATTAAGTCTTTGAAAAAGTTGTTAAATAAGAGTAAAAACTCAAATTTTTTATTGTGGTTAGAGATAAAGATTAAAATAAGTTTTGAAATATGAATCTTTTATTCAATAATAATAATTTAAAGTGAAATGTGGATTTTAAAAACAATTTCAAAAATAAGATTTCTGAGTATAATAATGCTTATGGGTCGAGGAGGCCAAGGAATGGTTTTAGAGACATAAATGAAAATAAGGAAGGTAACTCATAAAAAATGAATAAAACCCCTGGAAAATGCTTTACTTATGGAGGATACCACTATGTAAAGGAATTTACATAATGTAAAACTATTAAAAAAATTCAAGAATCATTATTGAACATCTAAACAAATAGTGTTTCAAAAACAAATTCATGCGGTAGTTAAAAATCATCAGGTTAATTTCTAAGTTTCATCTATTGAAGTGACAGGTACATTATTTGGTCAATTTGTTAATATTTTTATTGATACTAATGCTATGAAATTTTTTATGTATCCACATTTTCTTATTAAACTTCCTATGAAATCTAGGCACATGGTAAATACATGGATTGTATAATAGATAAACCAATTAAAGGTTAAGGTTGATAAATTCCTCATAAAAGTTGAAGTGGTATTATCCAACTTCACTATTATGTTAAATATTTATGTAGACCATTTAGAGTCATATGACATAATCTTAGGGGTAAATTGGCTTTGGTGGCATAGGGATAAGGTAATTTATTTAAAAATAATGTGACATGTTTGGATGATTTGGGGAATCAAGCTCAAATACAAGGCAATAAAAATGAATTTAAGCTTATAAAAATCTCAACTATAAAATTAAATAAATCTCAATGGAAGGGTTGTGAGATATATATGGTCAAGAATGATCAGATATAAGATCCTAGGGGACCTACCATTGAATATTTCCCATTTTTTTTTACTATTAAGATGTATTTCCAAAATAAGTATCTAGACTACCTCCCAAAAGGGAATTTGACTTCTCAATTGATATCATTGTGGGATTTGAGCCTTAATACAAGGTAACATATAGATGTTTAACCCTTTTTTTATAATTTTGGATTAAGGGAGAATATCTTAATCAAACAAATGTATAAACTATTCAAAGTAGGCCAATTAAATAATTTAGATTCATAATATTATGATACAATGTTAAATGTAGAAAGTATAGTGCCAGATAGTAATTTGAATTTAGAAACACAAATAAGAAACAATACTTAGCTTATTGATTGATGTGTAGGTAAATATGGGAAGTTTGGATATTGGATAATATAGCCTGATGTTTCACCCTAATTCATCAGATTATGAAAAATATCTCTTTAGAAGCCTAGATATTAATGTTAATGGTTATGTCCCAATTTTGATGCTTTTATCTACAATTAATTATAGGTGCTTTTTAGGAACAACCAAATACATGTATTAGGGTTTACTATCACCTTAAAAATTCTCTATTTAGATCTTGTGCATAGGTTTTGGATATCAGTATGTACCTTATAACCCTATGTCCTCCAATTAGGGTATGATGCCTTAAAAATAGGTGTTAGTGGTCTTAAGTGAATTTGATCTAATCTTAAATACAAATTTTTAAATTAGTGTTACCTACATAGCCATATACTCTTAATAAGGCCTCAAACTAATGTATTTCTCCCCTTACGTGGGCTTGTGTGTGAACTATTTTGAAATATGTTATATGTGAGTGTATGTAGTGATCTAGATTTTAAATTAATAAATAATACTCATAGGATTTTTTTTAATGCATCAAACATATAATAATACTTCTCCTATGACTAATTTATAAATATAAAATAATAGGGTAGTTTTTTAAGCTTGAGAGGTGCTTTTGTTTGGTATAAGATAGATGTGTGTTTGATTTGTAACTACTAATAATGAATGTTTTTTACTTGTATTTACATAAAAACTTATGAAATTATCACAAGAGAGGGTTAATTAATAAAAATATTTCAACCCATAACTATCAAAATATTTTTGAATTTGACCATTTTTAGGTTCAAATACCAGCATCAAACCTGGGATACTAGCATCAATTCTAGTGTCATAGTCTATATGGTAGTGTCTAAGAGGATAAAAAGTTGTTGAAGATGAATAACTAGAAAATTAAGATATAAATCAATTTTTATGTATAATGTGGGATATAAGTGATTTGGGTAATCATAATATCAAGGTCAGACTATAAGAAAAGCATTTAGGCATAGTGATATGGTGAGTGTAAACCTTTTGGTGGTGGAAAGGCCTTGAATTAAAGGGTTGAGACATGAATGTTATTTTTCAAGTTTAAAAGACTAGTTTATCATATAAAATCAGATTTTAGTATCTACATTCCCCCTTTTAATCTAGTAATGCATAAGGATGAAATTACTAGCTTAAATGAAATAAATGCATACCTTGGTGTGCACAACACACCTTGATTTTACTTGAGATCTATTTTAATTTATTTTGTGTCTACTACCTATAACCAAGATCATATTATAATGTAATTAGTGTATATAATCCAAAAATTTAATAGTTTAAATACTTGAAATAAAAAGAGTAAGGAAGGATTACACTTGTGTGTTAATGTAACCACTTCCCCCTTTGTAGTTTAATCTGGTAATGATGAGCCTTTAATAAAGCATTGGAGAGAGAGAGAGGCTCATAAATAAACCTTGGAGATATGAACATGATAGTTTTATGGTGACCATTACCCTAATATGGTGTAAAGGTGAGTTGTTCCAAGGCCATCAAGATTACTCAATCTCAATCACACAACTCAGGTGTATACATAATCTAGCCAAAATATACAATCTATCCTAAGTAAAATGGTCTAAACATATCAGCCTAAAAAATTAAATTAGTGCCAATGTAATCAAGGTAATTTAGTGCCAACTTCACTACTTAAGAGAGCCAACTACTGTAGATAGATAAAATCTCAATTGGTGTATCATGATAAAGTTGGTGTATAAAAGTGTATATAATCTGAATATATATTTGTAATTTAGTACATTTACATGGAATATAAACCTCTAATGTTTTACAAGATAAATTATTTATCAAAATATATAATTTACTCTTTAAATTATGCATATTATTTGTCACAAATTTGAAAATTTGTCTCAAATATATAAAATTAATACCAAATACATACGATTCTAACCCAAGTAAATATCTGAATAATGTAAATTATTTAAAATTCTACAAATTTTGTGTGTATGTGCACTTGTGTCTTTATGAAATACCCCCCTTTGGTGGTGAGTGTAATGCAACATGATTGTCACCTCATTTAAAAAGGATAATCTAAACATATTTATATGTATCAATAATTTAGTAGTGAAGTAAATAATGGTATCATGTCTAAGTATATGTATCAAATAAGCTCATAATATCCAATCAAAATAATAAATAAGATGCATGATATGGATCATAGTAATGGCTAGGAGTAAAAATCATGAGTTTATAAAATAAAAAATTACACATACAAGAGCACTCAATGCCATGAAAAATGTGTCTAAGGAGACCACAAATAAGGGGCATGTTCAAATGCCTCACACTCAAGGGAGGACATATTTAAATGTATGCATACTAAATAAATAACACTCAATTAATTATGGCCAACAAATAAGGAACATGTTCAAATGTTACACAATTGAGATAATGTATCAAATAAGAAGTACACTCAAGTAGTTCATGTGAGAAGATGAGCAAGTGAAATATAAGTAACTAGCATAAGCATATCATACTAGTCTCTACATACATGTGTTATCAAAATCTCCTATAGCATAACATATCAGAAACACTGTGTAAGATGTATTCATGAGTATAGATATGTGTATTCATTAGTATATAATATCAACATTATAATTTAAAGAGGTTATAAAATAATGAAACCTGTAGTAATCATGAACAATAGATACAAATACCCTAAACATAATGTGTCACATGGGTAGAGGAAAGGCCCAAAATTTATATGTGTATGTATCATGGATATACTATATGCATGTATCACACTCAATTACCCATGAAACATATGTGTGAATATAAAATAAAATTATATGATATTTACTAAACATAAATTAAACAACATAGACATGTAAATGCTAAGTATTTTTGTATATTAGTTTTATTTGAATATTTTTATATTTATTTGTTTAATTTTAAATGTTTGAATATTGTATGATTATAAAAGGTATTATAGACAAGTTAAAAGTTCTACTAAAATCCAAATATGTCATAAAAGGGATGTCTCTATGTATGTTGTATATCATGTGTGCCATAACCCTCAATTATATTGTCATATTCATCCTGCATATTATTTGTGTCATTCCAATAATATTTTTCATAACCATACTTATCATAGGAATGGATTAACTTCTTAAGTTTTTCTCAAATTTATGAAATACCATTTTGATTATTTGTGTATGAAAAACCAACTCAACCATAGATTGGAGTTTCCTTCTTGAAAATTTATTTTTATTTAGTATGTTCATCATTTTAAAAATGTTGCATCTCATTATGGGATAGATAAGAGTCATTTATATATTTTTTTAAATAGTAAAATATTTAATTTATGCTTTGACTTCTTTATCTTTTTGTAACATTATTTTCTCTAGCTTCGCTTTTGAATATTTTCTTTCTCTATCTTTGCCTTTTGAATATTTTGTTTCTCTAAGTTATGAATTAGTAATTATTTTTTCTTTGAATTATCCTTTGGTTTCGATATTTTATCTTTTTTTCACTTTTTCTTTAGGAGATGCACTCATAATTTGAATAGGTTTCTTGATCTATGTATGAAATATAGGATCACCACTATCATTTATCTTTTGTATTTTTTTCTTCAAGATAAAACAACAATCTTATGATGCCCAAGCATTTTATATTATACACAATAGTATTTTGATCTTCTAAGAGGATGTAGAGGGGTTATTTTATTACTTTGTTTCTATGAATTTCTACTATAATTTCACTTGAGATTTAGTATCCTTTTTTTGACTTGTTAAATCACTAGTTATAGATGTATTTTATTATGGCTTCCAATCTTGAGATGAAATATTTTTAGGAAAAAAAATTATATATGAATATGTAAATTCATGATTAACACCAATATATTTTCGATTTTTTGTGAAAGTGATCTAATTTTTCCAAATACTTATATGATATTCCCATGATTTTATCTTTAAGGGATTCATAAAACTAAACCCTAAGTACTTCAGATTGAATATGAATACACACAAACTATATAGGATATGTGGGAGGTGGGGGGGATTGAGGAAGGGTAAGTTGGTTACCTTTTTTGTCACTATAAGATGGGCTAACTTACCCCTTGAGGTAGTAAAATCATGGATCTCATTAGAGGGATGGTAACTATAAACATCTAGAGAGTTTAGATGAGGCATAATATAATATTGAAGATATGAATGCTCTTATTCTCATGCCATACTTGGTTTAACAAAATTTTGCATTAATGAAGCTTTTGTATAAATTTGTATAGTTACTATATCATTGTCATCAAAAATATATATGTCATACATGATAAGAAATATAATATAAATTACAAATTCTAGGAACAAAATCATGGAAAATATGTTAAAACAAATACAATAAATTAATTTGGGAGGCCAAGTTAATTTAATCAATTCCTAGGTTAAAAGTAATGATGGAAAATAAATCAGATCTGACAAAGCCATCATAATAGTCTAAAATCTTAAAAGGTTGAAAAACATAGTGTAATATATGGTCATGTAGGAATAATCATAGGTTATATTCACTAAAATTTTGATCATTTTTATAAATATTTATGGGGATAATAGCGTAATCAAATAAATGGCCAATAAATTCTAAAATTATGATAATTAAATAATTTAGATTCATAATATTATGATGTAGTGTTTAATTATGAAAGAATGTTACATAACAATGCCAAACAATAATTTGAATGTATAAACATGAAGAAGAAATTATACTTAGATTATAAACTGATGTGGAGGTAGATCTGAGAAGTGCATATGTAGAATAATGTGGTATAATTTCTAGCTTGATTCATTAGATTTCATAAAATAGCTATTTGATAGCCTAAACGCTAAAGTTAGAATCAAGACACTAGTTTCAATGCTTCTATTTGTAATGAAGTATATGCACTTTTTATTAAAATCAAGTTGTGTCTATTAGGTTTCATTTTTGCCTTGCAAATTATCTGTTTGGATCTTACACATAGGTTTTGGATATTAGTATGTAGCTCAAAACCCTATGTCCTATAATTAGGGCATGTCACCTTGAAAAGTAGGGGTTAGTGGGCTCAAGTGAAGTAAATTTGACATCAAATATAACTATATCAATAATCACTACCTACATATCCATGTACTCTAATGATGGCCTTTGATTGATGTAGTTTTCCCCTTATTTGGGCATGTGTGTGAACAATTGTATAATATGCTATATGCAAGTGCATGTAGTGATATAGCTTTTAAATTGATACATATTTACATGATATAATATTTTAATTCTTAAGACCTGTAAGAATATTTATTCTATGAATTATTTGGAAATAAGTGATAATAGAGATAATTGTAAAGATGGAGAGGTGTATTTTCTTGGTATAAGATATGTGTGTTTGATTTATACTTGAAGATAATGAATGGGTTTTTGCTTGTATTTATATAACATATTTTGAAATAATATCACATGAGGGTTAATTAAGAGGAATAGGATGGCTCATACATGTCAAAATATTTGTTAGTTTAACCATTTTTAAGGTTCAAACACTAGCATCAAACTTGGGACATTATAATTGATGCTAGTGTCTTATTACGGATAATAGTGTATAAGAGGATATTGTTTTTTTAAAGATATATAACTACTAAAGTAGGATATAATTTAGGTTTTGTGCATATTATGGGCTATAGGTGATTTAGGTGATCATAATATTAGGGATAGACCATAGGATAAGAATTTAGGCATAATGAGATGGTGAACATGAACCTTTTATTAGTGGAAAGGTCATGAATGGAATGGTAGAGCCATAAGTGATATTTGTCAAGTGTAAAAGACTAGTTTATCATATAAAATTATATTTTAGTATGTACAATATAATGAACATGATGAAGGGGCATATTTAATAGTATCCAATCTTGAGTTTTTTTTGTTATTATAAGTCAAATAGGATGTGTTTGTAGTGGTTATAGTCCTTAGGTGGTCTTTAAATTCAAATTTTAATCTATATAGTGTTTTCCCACTATAACACCAATTTAAATATGCCAAATGTGTTTGGGAGTATCTTAGTGTGGTAGAAAGGAATGCTATTTTTGTAAGAGTTTATGTAAATTCATGTATGGGTATTAGATAGGTGTGTGGGTTGAATAACAATTTAAAAGTGTAATATATTACCATATCAAGGTAGTTGACATGAGAAGTAGTTATCGAAAGGTAGTTATAAGTTTTCATTAAAATGTTTGTAAAGTTATATGTTTTTGTGTATGAGTGGGAGGAGGATGGAACTCAAGGATAAAGAGGTGATTACCTTAATAAGATAACAAGAATCACCTCATTTTTTATTTTGAAAGATACATAGTCAATTGTACCTTGTTTTGACTGTGTGCAGTGTTATAGACAAGTTTGTGCATAAGTAGTAAGAAAGAAAAGACAATACAGATTTTTGATTTGGTTACAAATTATATGGTGAATTATATTAAACATTACAATAATGGTTAATATAATATTTTTCTTATTATTTTTAACACAAATGATTGTGTTTTGAGTTTTTCATATTCAGTGTTTAGTAGATTCTACATTTTGAGATTTAGAGATAACTTTGTGTGTGCTTCCACCATCATAAAGATTGAATGGATAGGATCATTGTAGTGGATGTTTATTACAAAATTTAAAATTATAGGTTTTTAATTACATTTAAAACATTTTCATTTTTCCTTGAAAAATAATTCTGAAGAGATTAAGTAAAAACCTTGTGTTGCATATGTGAGAAGACAAAGAGATAAGAGGAAATGTCATATGAGAAAGAAGGCACCCTATGAAGAGCTTATTTGAAGTATATTTTTGATTGGTAAGTTTTTATATATATTTTTCTTAATTTATAATGTGTAATCAATTTATTTTTAATTTTATTTCAATAGACAATGTACTTA